>PVJX010014540.1:0-44642 GCA_004027295.1 Dolichotis patagonum | reverse complement strand
CCCATCATAGGTTCTGATTTCAGGTCAGCGCACACTCCTTCCTTACATCTACCCAAGACAGTTTAGGATCCTAAGCCTCTACAGCCCCAGACCTGGTGCCCTCGGATGCTCCTAATTCACAGACTTTGTGCCTGGGCAGCAGGCCAGTCTGTGCCCCCCATGGTTGCTGTTTTTGTGGAATTTCCCACTTAGTGGTAGCAGTGTAGATTGTCACACTGAAACCATTTTCTACTTTCTTCTTTCAGTTTACTATTAAGCCACTGGATAAGAAAATTGATGTCTTCAAATTTAACTCCTCAAAGCTTCGAGTTAATAAGCTGGTAAGTGGAGATTCTGGTTTCATTAGTGATAAGTATTGCTTTTCTGAAAAATTGAGTGCTTGCTTTTTAAAGAACGTCAAAGTGACATCTTTTTCCTTTTCTCTTCTCGTAGTATTGGGGATTGAACCAAGGCCTTGCATGTGGCAGTCAGGTGCTCTACCACTGAGCTACACCCCTTGCCCTATTTATCTATCTGTCTGTCTGGATTTGTTGTTGTTGTTTTGCATTTTTTCCCTTTTGTTTGTTTGTTTCTTTCTTTTATTTTTGGTTTTTCTTTTTTAAGTTTTTGTTGCCGAGGACTGAACCCAGGGGCTCACACTTGCTAGGCAAGTGCTCTACCACTGAGCTAAATCCTGTCTATGTATTTGTACTGTGGATTGAACTGAGGTCCTTCACACTAAGCTATATCCCCAATCTTTTTTTTTATTTTTCTATTTTAAAACTGGGTCTTGCTAAACCGCTAAATGGCCTAGGCCGGACTCCAAGTTGTGATCCTCCTGCTTCAGCCTCCCAGAGTGCTGAGACTGCAGGTGTGCACAAGGCTGGCCTCAAATTTATCCTTCTTAGTTTCCCAAGCAGCTGGGATTTTAGGTGTACACCACCATGCCTGGCTTCAAAGTGATGTATTATTGGCTGTAACTCATGTGCTATCGCTTTTTCTTTAGCTTAAACTATATACTCAAACCTAAATTTTTCCCCCCATGTTGGGAATTGAACCCAAAGCTTCATGCATCCCAGGAAAATCTTCTACCACTGAGCTACAGTCCCAGCCCTTCTTGTCATATTAATTTACATTTTTATAATGACTAATGAAATTGAACATCCTTTTTTTCTTAAATTTTACTACTGGTGATTAAACTCAGGGTCTCGCACTGAGCTATGTTCCCAGGCTTTTTTTTTCTTTTTTTAAGTCTTGCCCATTTGAGACTTGAACTTGTGGCCCACATGTCTAAACCTCCTGAATAGCTGGGATTAAAGGCCTGACCAATTAGACCTGACAGTCTGACCATCTTTAAATATATTATTGGCCAATCTTATTTCCTGTCTGTTCGATGCCTGCTTCATGTCTTTTGGCTGTTATCCTCTTGCATTGTTAATTTTTTTCTTTATTGCTTGTATCTTTTCCCAATGTACAGTTTGTTTTTCCTTTTATAATTTATGACAAACACACGTTTTAAAAATTTTAATGTGAACAAATATAAAAATCTTTTCTTCAACCATTTGTATTTTTTGTATCTTGCTATCTTTTCTTTTCCTATCATTGTAAAGCTATTCTTCTGTATTCGCTAAAGTTTCGAGAGTTTCATCTTTGTATTTAAGTCTTTAATTCTGGAGTCCATTTTCGTGTATGGTGTGAGAGAGGGAACCAACTTACTTTTTTCTAACCTACATTACTAAATGAACTTTCCTGCCTCCCTGCTCTGCAGAGCCACATCTTGACTTAGGAGAGTATGATGCATCTGGAAGACATGATAAAGTGTCTTCACAAGTGACTTTTACTTCCCAGCTTATCCTCATTTTGCATGTCTCCTGAGCTCAAAGCATTAGAGGCTGTCAGTAGGGTTTTGGTATTTTACTCCTGTTCCTTCCTCAGTTTTACGGCTACCCAGAAGAGACCAAGATGCTGTAGCATGGATTAGACTAATAAGGAGCAAAGCATATTTGTGAGTTTAACATTTCTCCTGCTTCTGTGGCCACAGATTCTCCAGCTTTGTATTGGGAACCATGACCTATTTATGAGGAGAAGGAAGGCCGATTCTTTGGAAGTTCAGCAGATGAAAGCCCAGGCCAGGGAGGAAAAGGCTAGAAAACAGGTAAACAGTACCTTGTTTTGGCTGATGATATCCCCTGCCTGCTTGGTCAGTTGTGGCCTAGGAAGGAAGGGTGGTTGTGGGCTAGCAGAAGTCATTTCGCCATGGCCATCCCTACTCTTGTTTTATCCTGTTGGATCTTGACTAGCTGATATCCAGCTGGTGGGATAATAACTCTGAAATTGAGCAATAAATTTTAATTACATATCTAAAAGAAACATCTCTAGTCATTTGTATACTTAAATGAAGTTAAGTGTGATTAACACAGGTTTGGGATATGGTAACCAAGTATGCTTTCGTCTTTCCATACACTTAGGTATCTTTCTTTTTGCGTGTCCCCTTTACCCGGCCTTTTCCTTTTCTAATTAGATGGTGATGGAATAGATGGCGGCATTTCAGGCATGGCTCGCTGCTGGAATGCTAATTAGACTCAGGCCGCACTTCCTCACTGCGGGTCAGGCTGGGCACACACCA
Source organism: Dolichotis patagonum (assembly GCA_004027295.1). Classification (NCBI taxonomy): domain Eukaryota; kingdom Metazoa; phylum Chordata; class Mammalia; order Rodentia; family Caviidae; genus Dolichotis; species Dolichotis patagonum. The sequence goes on along the minus strand of PVJX010014540.1, from coordinate 42,037 downwards.
CCTGCTGTGGGAGGTGCCTGGAGCACCTATCAGCAGACTGAAAGAGCTACATCATTGTTTTCTACTCATAGACCTGCTTTACTCACCAAAACCCACACACTTAATTTGGGCCTGGCTGCTGGGAATATCAATTGTGTTTTTGGATGAACTGCTAGATGGAGTAATAGCAACCACGGTCGGCTGCCCTCAAGACTTGCAAGCTCAGAGGTGTAATAATTAGTTTGTATGCTGCTGCCTGATTTGGGTATCCCGTAGAGGCTGACTTCCAGCCCTGGGATTTAGAGTGAAATGCCCATTTTGATCCAGTCAGCCATCAGCTCTCCATCTCTTTGTTTTCTGGGACAGTGGGCCATTGATATGCTCTTTGGGGTGCTTTGGGATGATGGGATTGGTTTTGTGGGAAACAGAAATGTTAAGTGAGCCAGTGTGAGGTCATAGTGGCAACTTCAAGAACTCTTTTTGACCCCTTTCTTAGTACTGCAAAGCTTAGAACTGAGAGATCTAAAATTGTCAAGAAGCATGCAGGCCTCTGAGTCTTGGCAAAGAATAGCTGAAAGCTCCCTAAACCTGCACTCAACTTGCCCTATAGGGCAAGCTGCCCATGACATGTGAGCAAACAGAGTTCAGGGGCTTCATGGCCCAGTAGCACAGTGATCACTTAGCTAGATCTGACACTAAGTATGTGACTCAGTTTGCTCATCTATCAAGTGGCACTAATACCTTTTTGTCTCAAATCAGAAGACTTATTGTGCCTGAATCATGGGTCATTCTTGTTGTAGGCAGTAAACTGCTTCGCAGATAGAAAAGTCTTTATTATTGGGGTCGGATCTCAGAAAGTATAGCACTGGGAACTGAAGGGTGCTGCCTGGGGCTTTTTTCAAGAGGTGAATAATAGAGATGGAAATAATATAATGGAAATTAGGGAATAAATTGACCGAGCTTTTCATTGATTTGCAAGAGGAAAAGCAGAGAATTTACAGTATTTTATTGCTTGTCTATGCATTGCTCTTTAATGTTCTGATGCATATTTTTTTGGCTTTGTACTTAGAAAAAGCAGGAGTCTTGGAAATCTACTAGAGTTTAGGATAAGATTAAAGCAGAAAAGAAGTAATTAAATGTGCTTTCATTACTAAAGGCAGAAAATAGTGTGGTGGTCACTTGTGGCTTCTGCTTTCTGAACTCAGTACCCTGGGATCACAGAGAATAGTGCTGTCCTAGACGTGTTCCCCTTATTAAGCCCGGCAGGTGGCCTAATTAACACAGTGACCCAGAAGGCAGGGGAGACAGCAGGGACATGGCAGCGTGGCTTTGTACTGTTGCCTTAAGGATGGGGGCTGTGTTCCCTGCCTGGCTCTGGAGTTGCCTCTGCGTGGGGCCCTGGGAGGCTGTGCTGTAGCTGCTGCAGCCTCCCCTCTGTGAAAAACTGTGGGGACCATTGATGCATCACATGCAGTTCCATCTTCTCTCGAGGGTAGAGGCAGGAGTGGAGCTGTGGTGGTTGAAATGAGAGATGTGTGAAGGGTCTGTGTGGATTAGAAATGATGAGGCAGCTCATCTTCCCAGATGAGAGAGCTGCCTGTGTCCTGCATCTCAGGGAGGAGGAACCTGCATTGTGATCCGCCAGCCACAGGGCAAAGCTGCGTGACGTTTCCCAACAACAGGGGCATTACAAGGTCACTGTGGCCATATACCTCGTGTAGGAATGTTCCCTTCTGTCCAGGTGGATGCTGAACGTGGTGTTCTGTTCGTCATTCATTTGTTTATTCACTAGTAGAATTTTTTCCAAGGAGCACAGCTTCCCACTCTGAGACTGGGTTAGAAGGCCAGAGGGTCGTGGGCAACAAGAATGACCCAGGCTGCCAAAAGGAAAGGAAAGAGAAGCGCCCTGTGAGAGGAAGCTCTGCACACTGTGTTTTTGGGGGTCTTAGGAGAACTGTGAGTCTTGATGCTGCTCTTGTTCACCCCCAGATGGAACGGCAGCGCCTCGCTCGGGAGAAGCAGATGCGCGAGGAGGCTGAGCGCTCGAGAGATGAGCTGGAGAGAAGGCTGCTACAGATGAAAGAAGAAGCAACAATGGCCAACGAAGCACTGGTGATTTCTGTGTAGTGGGCATCCCAGCAGATTATGTGGGGACTTCTGTGAATGGGCAGCATTTGCTTAGATTTGCTTTATTTCAGCTGGACGTTGAAGCAGGTAGATCACAAGTTCAAGGCCAGCCTGGGCAACTTAGTGAGACCCTGTCTCAAAATAAAAAACCAGTTGAGAAAGTAGTTCAGTCAGTGGTAGAACACCCCAGCTTCAGTCTCCAGAACCATACACAAAACATGTTAAGTGCTGGAACTAGGGATGTACCTCAGTGGTAGAGTGCTTGCCTACGATGTGTGAGGCTCTGGGTTTCATCCCCAGCGCCACAAAACATCTGTGCCGACAGAAGCAGATTTAGGTTGGGTGCATGTACAGCCAAACTGCACTTTGACCTGGGGGTTGCCTCAGTATTGCTGATATCTGGGGCTGATCATCTGGAGCTTTCTTCTATATCGAAGGATGGTTTTCAGTATCCTTGGTCTCTGCCTGCTAGATGCCAGTAACATCACCTCATCCTCTGTGACATTCAGAATGTTGCCAGCCATTGCCACATGTTTCTTGGAGTGACAAAAACCTTTTCTGGTTTTTAACCACCGATTTAAAGACAGTTTATGTTGTTTTTCTGCCTCATAAAACATAAGCCTCAGCTAAAGTGGGTACTCAGAGAATGTTCTTTCTTAATCCCCATGGGTAAAGCCTCAGTGATCCTTATGAATAGTAGGGGGATGTGGCTTGTCATCTGTTGCCAGAGGTCTCCTAAAGTGACGCCTAGTGACAAGACCTAAGGAGTCTGAGACTGCTGCTTGCTGACCTGCAAGCTACTTGTCTGAGTCCAGATCTGGGTGGGAAATGGCGCTGCTAAGAGCATGTTTCCCTCCAGATGCGGTCAGAGGAGACAGCTGACCTGTTGGCAGAAAAGGCCCAGATCACTGAGGAGGAGGCCAAGCTCCTGGCACAGAAGGCCGCAGAGGCTGAGCAGGAGATGCAGCGCATCAAGGCCACAGCCATTCGGACAGAGGAGGAGAAGCGCTTAATGGAGCAGAAGGTGCTGGAGGCGGAGGTGCTGGCACTGAAGATGGCTGAGGAGTCGGAGAGAAGGTAAGGGGGTGCCCTGGGCCAGGAAACCTATAAAGAGCCTGGAAAAGAGCTGCTTAGTCCTACCCTTGCCCTGAAGCAGAGCTGGACACAGCCATCCATAAGCTGCTTCCCCATCATCTGGGCTGGGGAGGCTTCTTTCATGCCAGGTCGTTATAACTGGAATTGTTGGGAGGGCACAGAGCGCAGTTCTCTGCTAAGACTCCATCCTTTTCATAGCTAAATTTGCAGCAAAGCTGTTAAGCATGTCTACAAATTGATTTTAGCTAAGGAGACACAAAGAGGTTCTTTTGTACTTTAAAAAGATACAGTTCTTTCCCTTTTTTTTTTTTTATTTGGAGGGGATGTGAAAAACAGCAATTATTTACATGTAAGACAAATTAGGTGCCAGCAGCCTTCCTGGCAGATGAGGGAAGGAAGCTGTGGTCCTCTTTGTGACCAGGATGCCCCAGCTCGTGACCAGGCCGAAGTACCGAACTGTTGTCTGTACTTGTCAGAGACTGTTCTAGGCTCTGGATTGTTCTAGTACTGCAGCCTTCAGATAAACACCGGCACATTCCTCAAAGCATCTGGTTCTATTGATTTAGAACACTTGAATTTGGCTTCTGGCAACTAAGGTGATTCACTATAGTTTCCTCGCCATTCTTTGCTTGTCATTCTGAGGATATGGTTTCCTTGATGCCTGTCCCATCCAGGCCCCTTTCTCTCTGTGTGTGAGTCACCTCCTCTGTGAGTAATGGATGTTGGGCCAAGTGCTCATGTGCTAGGCCTTATAAGCTGCTTTCAATTCATGTGCCATAGGGCAAGGATCTGATTTGCCCTCAGTGGTAAGGTTTGTCTTTCTCTCAAGGAAAGTAGCTCTTGGTCTGAGGGTGTTTCACTTGGGAGTTGTAAAGAACCAGTTCTTTTATATTCTGGCTTCTGTGGTCCAGTATAAGACTTGATCACCAGCACTTTCCTTTGTTCATCCTACTTTTATCCAGAAACAAATGAGAACATTACCCCCTACCACCACCATCACCTATTGCAGAGACTTTGTGTTTTTTGAAACAGCATCTTGGTATGTTGCTTAGGCTGGCCTCAAATTCTGGGGTTCAAATGATCTTCTTGCCTCTGCCTCCTGAGGACCTGGGACTACAGGTGTCTACCACCATGCACTGAAGCTTACACGGTTTCTTGTTTGGCTCTTGCTCCACCTGTTTCCCTAGTCTTTCAGTCTAAATTTTCCAACTGAAATAAAGTAATGCCTAGGAATATTGTGCTTACTTTGGTAGTTTTGACCTTCTGTAAATGTCTCTGCCCCACTGTCCTTGTCTGCCTTGTCAGGAGCCATCCTTGAGGTAAATTCAGCTCCCTCTTCTCTTGGGATGGCGCAGGAGTGGGGATCACTTCTATCTACCCACCTTCTTCTATGAAACTGACATCTCCTTTCTTCACAGGGCCAAGGAGGCAGATCAGCTGAAGCAGGACCTGCAGGAAGCCCGCGAGGCAGAGCGAAGAGCCAAGCAGAAGCTGCTGGAAATTGCCACCAAGCCCACATACCCGGTGAGCCTGGGCAGGGGCTGCCAGCCTATGGCTGCTTTAGACCTGGTAACTTTCTGTCCCTCCCAGCCCTTCTGTTCATCTGATAGTACCTTCAGGGTGACAATTTCAGGAAAGCATGGCACAACCAATGGTGTAGAGTCTGCCTGAGGCCAGGCACTGGGCAGAACATCCATGGTTACCTCTTAGCTTTAGACTAGTTATTTACCTCTCTGATTACCTAGGTAACAGGCAGCAGGGCCTTTTCCACTTCTCAAATGTTTTTCTTATGCTAAATAATATAGGCTCAAATTATCCTCAAAAGAATTTTCTCTCTAGCCTCCTATCAGTAGAAGTAGTATCAGATACTTCTGCTATCTACCATAATTATATTTCTGAGAAGGAATTGATTGTTCTACGTCAAAGTGAATTATTGCTGTACCGGAACCAGATTTCAACCTCAGTTTTGGGACAGTGAAACAGACTTCTAGTAAATGGGATCACAAAATAAACAGAAACTGCTTCCTTTCCATTCCACTATGCAAATGTTTTATCCACTTAAAACCACACAGTTGAAAATTTATGTCCAGGCAGGTGTGCACAGGTGCCTAGAACATGGCCAAGCTTGGGGTTAAGAGGGGCTGAGAATGGCACCTGAGCTGACTCCTGAAGGTAGAGCAGGGACTAGTCAGGCTAGTCAGGCGGAAAGAGATGACAAGATGTTCTTCTAGGCAGGGGCACGGATGTACCCTACAGCACAAATACATGTCCATTCATACACACAGCACAGGCAGACACTACACATTCGTGCACATGGCACAAACATGCACACTGCCTTTTCATACATGTGGCATATTCACACAGAGCACAGGAGGGATAAGTTACCCAGGGTATTAGCTGGAGAAATGTCAATGGTTTGCTATGCTACGTATCATGGTTATCAGTTACTGGGTAACAGAGCACCCCAAGTCAAATGTGTGGCTCCCAGCAAGCATTTATGGTTACTCCTCACAGCGTGGTGGGTTCATTGAGCTGATGTCCTCGCTCGGGGTCTTTCAGGTGGTTGCAGAAAGATGAGAGCTGGGACTGGAGTCCTCTGAAGGCTCAGCTGGGCTGTATACCTGAGATGCATGTGTACATTTAAAACATACATTGGCACAAACTTTATATACTGCTCAAACTTTGGTCTTCTTAGCAATAAATTCTGGAGGAGATCATCAACACCACTTTTTAACCACATTTGGTCTTCTGGCTAGATTGTAATGCATCTAACCAGACCCTTACAGATGAATATTTAGTCTGTTTTCTTTTACAATTTTGAACAAAACCATACTGAATATCCCTGAGTGCAAATCTTTGCACATGCATTGTGTCCATATTGGTAGAGATTATCATAAATAGAACCTTAGGGTCAAATGTTCCATTTTGATTCCTTGAAAGATGTTGTTGTACCAGATTCTGCTCTTACCAGCAATGCAGCAGCCAATACTCATCCTTTCTGGAAGTTTTTCATGAAGTGTAACATATATACAGGGAAGTGCCCAAATTACAACTGTATGCTTGCTGAATTTTCACAGACAAAACACTTTCATGTACTCGGCCCTTGATCAGAAAAAAAAAAAATTCATAGGATCCCAGAAGCCCCTACTCAGCACCACTTCGGACACCCACCAGACACCTGCTTCAGGTCTTATCATCCCATATGAGGGCTCTGAGGCTCCACTGCTTCCCAGATTCACCGTAAACTCAGTAAAGAAGCCAAGGATGAAAAAGAGGCAAATTTAGCCCTCAGGAAGCCTGCAGATCATAGAAAGAAGATACAGCCAAAGAGTCTTTACTGTGTAGAGTTATGGAAAAGATCCACTACTGAGCCATGAACACAGTCTTAGGGGCCAGTGAAAGAAAGGGTGGCCTTCTGTTTGAGAGGGATCTGGAAAGGCTTTGGTGAGAAGGGTCTTGAAAGGCATGGAGCTTAAGAGATGGAAAAGCACCACAGCTCAAAGAATACTAAATACCACTTACAACTCAGTAGGGAAAATAATGAAAGAAACCGGGAGGTAAATTAGGGCCATATTTTAGATGACCCTTTGTTCTGGGATGAGAAAGTCCCAAAACAAATCTAGTGCTTCATTTGTGTTCCTTCATCCTGGACCCTGTCTTCCAAATTTGAGTCCCTTAGCATGCTGGTGGAACCTTGCTGGTCCAGAACCAGTCTCCTGCCCACTGCCCACACAGAGGCTGCAGATGACCAGCACTCTTTCTGGACACTTGGTGCAGCTTGCAGCCATGCTTCTCATCTGGCATCTTTCTCACGTGGCATGTTGTCTGATCATAGCAGAAGCAGCATCTCTTTTATTGTGTCCCCTCTATCTTCCTTGGCCTGTTTGTGCCCTGGCTCCGGTGTTTGCCTTTTTTAATGGTGAAGATCTGTGAATGCATCTGTTTCCCGAACAAGGCTTTCAGTTGCTCAGAGCCAGTGACCCTGCCTTGTCTGCATCCTCAGCTCCTAGTGCAGGAAGTGGGAATTTGCTAAATGAAAAAGTGAGTGGGAGTTTATGTTTGATTTGACAGAGCATGGAAAAGGTTAAATTTGTAGGAAGATGAGTAATTTGACTGGATTTTGGTTCTATCACAGTAACTACCACAGACTGGGTACCTATATGTTGGGGGTTTTATCTCATTTTATTTCTACTAATAAATACTACACTGACATCAAAGTTAAGTTTTATTGTTCTCTTTTTTGGGACTTTTTACCTGGACCTCATTGAATGTGGAGGGTATGTTCTTATAAAACTGAATCTCCTAATTCTGAGCTTTCTCACTGATAGCCTGTGAACCCAATCCCAGCACCAATGCCTCCTGACATACCAAGCTTCAACCTCATTGGCGACAGCCTGTCTTTCGACTTCAAGGATACTGATATGAAGCGACTTTCCATGGAAATAGAGAAAGAAAAGTATGTGGTCCTCTGTGGCCTGCTCGGGGCAACTGGGACCATGAGTGAATGGATCTGAGTCTGGGGACACAGAGGGTCAAGACAGAGGCCTGTCACTAGCTTCCGTAAAGGTTTGCTCAGTTACACCCACTGAAGGACAAGTTTCCTAATTAGAAATTAAAGACAACAGCTCAGCAGTCAGTGCTATAGGATAAAAATGACATTCGATTGGTGGCCTGGAGTTTATAGTGGCTCAGGATTCTAAAGAACGGGGTGAGGTTGTCAGGGGCCTCCTAGTCAGTCACACTGCTGTTGCCACATACTAAACTGCAGTTTCCTAGTCATATTCCCTGACAGCTGGGATCTGGTAGTGCTTCTTGTGTCTAGAACAAAGGTGAGACAGAAGAAACTGGGGCTTGAGGATGAGGAAAGCTAGTGGCCAGGCGGGGTATCTGCTGTATTGGACACCCCTCAGCAGAGCCACAGGTTGGCCTAGGCTGCCTGTATGGTCATTGGAAATGTAACCAGAGGTAGAGAGAGTTTTACTGCAGAGGAAGGCTAAGCAAGATCCCATTCCCAGAACCTGAGGTAAACTGATTAATGATGCTGCATTTGGCAGAAAACAATCACAGTAGCTACCATGGACTGTTTTTATGTTGGAGTTTTTTGGCTTTTGTCTCATTTAATTCCTAGTAACAAACATTACACTGACATCAAAGATAAATTCTAGTATTTCCTTTTTTTCCCCCCTAGTACTGTACTGGAGATTGAACCAAGGGACTTCATACTGAGCTACATCAGTCTCTTTTATTTTTTCTATTTTGAGACAGGGTCTCCCTAGGTCACTAAGTTGCCCAAGTTGGGCTCAAACTTGGGATTCTTCTACCTCAGCCTTCCAGAGTGCTAGGATCATAGGCAAGCACCACTATGCCTAGCGTTAGTGTTTCTGTTTTATAAATGAGAACACAGACTTAGTTTAATGAACTCACTCAGCATCACATAACTGACAAATGCAGGCCAGGGATCAAAACCTTTCTTCCTGTGTGGCTACTTCAGAATAACCCTCTGGGAAAGTGCCTCCATGGAGTCCAGCCTAGGCCACCACGAGACTGGCTGTATTTCTCTTCAGGCCCTCTTCATACTGAGGGCATAGATAAGAAGCTGGTGGCTTAGAGCCACTGATGGTAATACCTGCTAAGGTCCTGTCATCTTTGTCCAGACATGCATATGTATGTAGTTGAGATCACTGTGAGGCCACATCCTGTTCTGTGTCCTGCTTCGTTGTAGTTTATATTTTCTTACTGTTTTAGTGTGTTTAGAGTGCTGTAACAAAATGCCAGAAGCTGAGTGGCTTATAAGCAACAGATATTTATTTCTCAGGAGGCTTATCCCACATGCTGTTTGTACAGAACTAAAAGTTACCTATGATATGGTATTTGTTGTGTACCCTGGGATTTTACAGAGGACTTTCCTATATTTTCTTTAGTCCTGACCACAGTCTTGTGATTGTTAGCCTAGTTTTACCAATGAGAAAAGAAATTCCTGGAAGTTAGGTGACCATCTCAAGCTCCCATAGCCCATGAGTGGCCAATTTGAGGTGTGAACCCCAGAGCCCCAGCCACTGGCTCCCACACTGCGCAGACGTGGGTTACAGAGCATCTTGACCGTGCCTCAGTGCTTGCTTGAGCCCTGATGCATGGTATCCTCTTGCTGTAGAGTGGAATACATGGAGAAGAGCAAGCATCTCCAGGAGCAGCTCAATGAGCTGAAGACAGAAATCGAGGCCTTGAAACTGAAAGAGCGGGAGACAGCTTTGGACATTCTGCACAACGAGAACTCGGACAGGGGCGGCACCAGCAGCAAGCACAATACGATTAAAAAGGTACTCAGAGTCTCTTGGCTTTTGCTGATCAGGACATTCATTAATGAAATGTGAGGTTGGCATCTGGTTTCCTCAGGAGCCGAATCATTAGACTGTTGTCATTTTTTACATGTACTTAGTTGGGGAAATTTTTCAACTCCTGCCAGAAAGGAAATTTAATCTGCCAGTGACCATGAACCCATTGGCTTGATGGAAGTGGAGCTTGTGTTAAAAGCTCTGATGAGATGAATCCCTGCTAGAGCACGGTTTTTGATCCATCATTGAGCACTAAAGCAGTTCTGTCATTTAAGCCAAAGGGAGTTACACCCAGGGAGCTGCCTTGCTTGACACGAAGGCATAATGAAGATGAGGCTGCAGACAATGGAGTCCCCTCTAGTCTTTTGGTGGTTTACTTTGCCCTTGTTTGTTCACTTTTTTTTTTTTTTTTTTTGCAATAATGGGGATTGAACCTAAGACCTCACACACATTAGGCTACATCCCCAGCCCTTTTTAAAAAATTTATTTATGTACTTATTTATTGTGACAAGGTCTCACTAGCCCACACTGGCCATAAGTTCTCCATGAAGCTCAGGCTGGCCTTGAACTCACTCCTCCCTCAGCTTCCTGAGTCCAGGATTACAAGCTGTGCTGCCACACCCAGTTTCTAACCATTTTTTAAATTTTATTTTGAGAAAGCCTTCTAGGCTGGCCTTGAACTTGGGATGCTCTCACCTCACAGTAACCCTACCACCATCACCACAAGTATCTGGATTATAGGTGTGCACCCCACCACACCCAGCTTCTGTTAGTGTTTTTAAGTGGCAAAGACTATAAATCTTATTCTTGATTGAGAAATCATATTTTAAAGTTCCAGTTTTTTCATACATCAAAGGTTTTTAAAAACTGAGTCTTCATTTATGAGGCTCATGATATCCTACCTTTCCCTCCTGATCTTTAAAGCTGTTGGTGTTTTAAAGATTAAGCAGTTAAGTTCCATACCCATGATTAGCCCAAGAGTATAAGTATCTTATTTGGGGAAAGTGGAAGGGTCCTTTCTGGCCAACCTATAAAAGAGGTGTTATTTAGATTGAGTTCAGACAAAGATCTATATGGTTCAGTCTTTACCCTTTACATTAGTCTTTAAAATGGGCTCCTAGTTTAAAGACCATCTCTTTTCAATGGCTACGCTGTAAATCAAAACCCCAAGAAATCTGTGCCTTATTGCCCGTTTCTGATGAGTATGATAGGGAACCCTCACTTTTTTCTCTTGGCTCTAGTTGCAATTGGCAGTGGGTGGAGAATTCCTTTTAATAGGATAATTTAGAAGGAAAAGCATTCCCATATTCTGTGTTCCTCGTACCTTTGGCTTCTGTCATTTCCTGAGTTTCCCTTCCAAAACAAAGTTACTAGTTAGCAAAAGGGGAGTTACACAGAGGCCTCTATCATTAAACAAAGGGATGAAACAAAGACTGGGCCAGCGAGTTTGTCAGCTGTTAAGAGAGCTATTTCAACTGCCCTACCCCTGTCCCTTGTCACCTGGGCAGCAGGAGCAGCCTTCTCTTTGCCACTGCTGCTATGGTGGTTAGTTGGTCCCTGAGCCCCAGGAGCCTGTTGTTAAAAACTGGAAACATAGTTTCAAGTCATAAAAAACAAACAAGTCACTCATCAAAATTTCAGGCCTGTCTGAGCATTTTGCAAATGGCACATGTGGCATTGTTGATATCACAGGGTGTGTTTTTGTTTCTCTTCATTTTATTTTGCTGGTTTAGCCTCAAGCCCAAGGCAGAAGACCTATCTGCATTTGAGTCCTCAAAGTAGGTTATTCCCAGGTACTCTGTCTGTGGTGATGGGCCTGCCCCCTGTGATACTAACCCATGCATGAGCTTGCCTGTCTGTCCCCGGGCACGCTGCAGCATGCTTTGACTGAGAACAGGCGTCCATCCTGTGGGGCCAGGCCAGCCTTCAGGACCCAAAAGGCTGCCTGCTTCATGCTGAAGAGCATGTCACAGCCTGCAGGACTGGTTGTCCTTCCCATCTTGTGTTATTGTTGGGCTGGGAAAGGTTATGGCTTCTTGTCCAGTCAGGGCTGTCTGAAGGTCCTCTGTTTTGGTGGTGTACTCCTTAGATAAATAACCCTAGCATGGAAATGGGGCCAGTTTGGGTGCTTTTAAAGCTGGTGTGTCTCACTCAAGATCCACACCTACTATGTAACGGTAAGCTTTGCTGATCTGTGGTCACACCTGTGGGCTTCTGATCCCAGAAGGGAGGAGCTGCCAGGTGTGCTCATTTCCTATGAGAGCTTCCCCGTTCTGGGCACACCCCTTCTGTTTGCTAGTACAGCAAACACAGAATGCAGGGTCTCAGCTAAGACAGTCTGAGTTTATCATCTCGTCTGTTCCATTGCTCCCTAAAGGCTGTCTGGGCTTGGGCTCAGTGTGGAGCAGTTGTGACAGGGTGAGCCCACACTGAAACAGTCCTGTCCTGGGCACCAGGGAGATGAATATTCAGTGGTTGTTGAGTGATTAATTGAACCGTTGCTGTTTATTCTTCCAACATGCCTAGACCCTGGAGAGAATTTTTTCTGCCCACTAATAAAAAGATACTCCACCTCTGCTTCACACCTAATTCCTAGTTGTACCTCTGCCAGTGAGCTCAGCACCATCTTACAGGAGTATGGAATGTGTCTTTTGGAGTCCTTATTGGAGTCAAGTAGAGTAAGCTCACTGGAAGCTTTCTACCAAAAATGAGATATGGCATAAGATAGATTGTATTTATTTATTTAGGTTTTTTGGGTTTGTGGGGTTTTTTTGAGACAGGGTGTCAATTTATCGTGCTAGTTGTCCTTGAACTCACTATGAAGCTCAGGCTGGCCTCAGCCTCCCAAGTGCTGGGATTATAGGGGTGCACCATTACACCCAGTTAAAAGACTGTATGTATGTATGTATGTATGTATGTATGTATTGGTACCAGGGATCAAACTCACGACCTCGTGCTTGCCAGGAAGGCACTTGTGCCACTGAGCTAAATCTCCAGCCCTAGACTGTATTTATGATCATTGTCCCAGCAAGAGAAGTTAGCTACTAATATCCCAGGTAAATGTTTAGAAAGATAGGTTAGAGCTGTTAGTGATTCTAAGAATCCATGGCATGAACCCTGATGTTGGTGTGCTCTAAGCCCTGAGTGATTTAGTGGGCTCCTGTTTCTTCAGCTCTCATGCCACTTTGGCATTGCTACCCTGACACCAAGCAGTTGGTACTCTGAACAAGGCACTTAGGAGCAGCTGCAGAATAGGCAAGCCAGGTGGATTTCCACCCAAGTGTTGGTCCCATGGCCCCAGGGCACCATTGCTGGGTTCGGTGTGGTTTACTGGACTTTGTGGTTAACACCAGAGCAAGTGGAAGTGCTGCTTTGTTTCAGCCTGTGCTATTGTTTCCTGCATAACACTGTATAGTCAAATCTGAATGTGTTTGCCCTTTCTTTCTTTTTGTAGTGATACAGGATGTTTAACATCTTCAAGGCGTTAATTTTGAGTGTCAGTTCTCATGGAATTGTTATTATAGAGAAATGAAGCTTCACTTTTTAGTCTTGTTAGTACAGCTCCTGTGATATACAATAATGAGCCCCATAAAAACATTTGGTCAATGGTAAACTTGAGAATATAATGATGGCCCTAGAAAACTGCATTACCTGGTGATGTAGTTGTCTTATATAAGCACACTCTGCGCTCGTCATCGAACAACAGAGACACCTAATGACACCTACCTGTTTTCCTTTTCTTCTTTTAAAATTTTTATTTATTTATTTTGATAAATAAGGGTCTCGCTCTGTAATGCAGGCTGACCTTGAACTCTCTTATGTAGCCCAGGCTGGCCTCAAACTCATGGCCACCCTCCTGCCTTAGCCTCCCAAGTGCTGACATTACAGGCGTACACTACAACACCTGGCTTCAGTGATTTTTTTTTCTCGCACTGTGTCCCTATTGTTAAGCACCATGTGACTGTATATGGAGGCCTGCATGCATTTATTCACTTCACTTTCTTTTCTTACTCACTGTATATCCCAAGCTAGCCTTGAACTTGTGGCAGTCCTCTTGCCTTGGCCTTCTAAAGTCTGGGATTACATGTGTGTGCCTCCATGGGTAGCTTCATTTCAGTGTCTTGATGTGTGAACTTGTGTTCAACCAAGTTGCTAGACTGTGTTTAATCAAGAATTCTCATTCATCAAAGGTTACTAAAAGCATGAACTTGGCTTTTAGTATGACTGCAGTTCTCCCAGCATCCGTAGATTAAACAGTGCTAGCATTTGCTGCACATGAAGTTTGACAGATGTTTCATTTTCTAAATTTTAGCAGTCCCCGTGGCCAGGACTGATGACGAGCCACCTGCTTTTGTAGGGGTGGTTCTGAAGTCTTGCCTGCTGCAGTCTGGGCCATGGTGAACCTAGCCAAAGAGAAATGCCGCTTCAACTCTGGAAGTGTGGGCAGCTAGATTGAGGGCACAGCTCCATCTAGACTATCTGAGGGTGAGAACTATGAGAGCTGGTCGGTGAGCTGGAGAGTTTCCAGTGTCCTGAGCAGAAAGCTCATTAATGAGGGTGCAAACCTACCTGCGTTGGTTTTTGTTTTGTTATAATGGTTTTTTATCATAGATTCTTCAACAAAGGAATAGGTCTCCAGCCTACTGCTGTATAGTCTGCCTATTCCTCCTCCTCCTTGCTTTCAGTACTGTCTGCTTCACCTAGAGGCTCAGTGTCTGACATGTTCTGAGCAGTTCCTGTGGGAACTATGGAAAACCGAAGTTAATTGAAGGGAAATAACCCTTGGGTGACCACAATCCCTTGATAACAGTGAGAGGCAGAACTGTCTGGTTATCTGAGGTGCTACTTCCATTCTCTAAAGTTATTATTCTCTTAAGAGTTAGTGTCCTCACTCATAAAAAGTGACTATAAACTGGTTATGGTGGCATGAGCCTATAGTCCCAACCACTTGGGAGGCTGAGGCAGGAAGATTTCGAGTTCAAGGCCAACCTGGACATCTTACCAAGATCCTTCCTTGAAAAACAAAATGGAAAGGGAGAAAGAGAAAAAGACTCTGTGTGGCTTAGTGGTAGAGCACTTGCCTAATGTGTGTGAAACTCTGCGTTCAACTCACAGCACCATGCAAAAAAAGGGGAAGGTGAATAAAAATAGCCCCTCCCCATTGTTGTGAGGTTAAATGAGGGAATGTACACGAAGCACTTAGCACAGTAAGGGTTTAACAATATGAAAAACCCCAAATCTGCCTGTGAACCCATGGTGTAAAGGAGGAAGGCACTTTTATGTGCAGAGCTGGTAGTGAGCATATTTATTAATTGTATTAATTGCCATGTGTTGGTGATAGAAACTTTTAAATAGCCAGAATTAACTTTGTAGGTTCCTTGGGTTTGCACGTGTATATTTTTCTCCTCTCGCTAATTTACCTCCCCACATTTCCGTTTTTCCCAGTTGATGATCAGTGCAACTGGTTTGACATTTGCATCTGAATCAGCAGCACTAGTGATCAAAAGCTGCCCTGGGGAACCTGGATTTGTTTCACACCCAGAGCAGGAGACAGCATGTGTTCCTGGCGTCTGAGCCCCTGAGGGAGGGGAGCAAGTCAGGCAGTCAGGAGGGGTGGGAGGACACAGAGCTCTTTGGGTCTGAGCGTTTTGCCATCAGAGCCACTATGTTGATGACAAGAGTGGTGGCCAGGCGTGGTTTAGCAGGGTCACCCTACCCTAGAGGGGAAAATGTGGTCCAGGAGTATACCCATGCCCACTTCCAAGTTTTGCTCTATCCACTTTTAAGACACTGATTTTAGTCTCCTGATCATGAAGTGATCTTAGCACCAGCAAACAAGCCATCAGTTTTGTGCCTGTGGTCTCCAAAGGAGCACAGGATTTCAAAAGAAATCGACAGATGAGAAATCATGGGGGTCGCAGAGCTTAGAAAGCTTTTTTCATTAGTAGATGGTTTGGACTGTGGCCAGCCATGGTTTCCACTGGTGGGGGAGTGAGAATAGCAGAGTTTTAACATTCATGGAATGCCCTGCCACCTCTCCTAGATCAGGAAGACATAAAAATCCAATGTCATCTCCAATTTCTGCCAAGTCCCCTTGGAGATGCAGGGCTGGCGAAGTGAAGCAGAACACTTTAGACACCCAGGGAAGTGATAAATCTCAGGGATAGATTGAATATGCGTGAAAGGCATCTCCCACAATTAAAACAAGCACCCAGATCCTCCCTGGTGACCTCTGGTATACACTGTCAGCTTCGAAGGCAGCTGCTAAAACAGTTTGTATTTAATATAGGGTTTGTATGTCCAGCCCTCCTTAGACCCAGGGGGCCAAGTGGCTCTGCTTGCTTTGGAAACCAGGCCTCATCTGATAGAACACCTTCAGTCATGATATAAAGGCATTGCACTGACTCCTCACCTCTGGAACCTTCCATTTGCATTTGAGAGAGAAAGGCAGAAAGAAACCAGAAGAAAGCACAGTGACCTCCCAGATTCTTTTCCTTGGCTCTCAGGCCCTGTGGAAGCACACTGAAGGTGTTGAGAACTGCCAGCTGGCCTTGGGACTGCTCCCCTTGGATGTGACAGCATGGATTCATTCCTGGCCATTCTTCATCTACATGCACACATGTCTTGTGACTGTTGGGGGGTTACAGTTTCCTTGCTTGTTTGTGGCAGCTGTCTAGATAGACGAGTCTACTGGCCTCATTTCCAGAAAGACTAGACCTAATCCTGGTTTGTTGGGAGACTTTACCCAGTCATGCAGTTGTTCTTTGGGAGATGTCAAGCCTACAAAGCCTGCCTTCCTGGCCTAGGATGTTTTATGACTTGTTGGAAGTGCCTGCGGCCATTATTGGGTCTTATTTGATGCAGTAAAACATCCCATTTGGCCCCTGGGCTCTGAAGATATGTTTCAGCACTGCTCTCCACGGGCATCTGATTTGTTGCTGCAACAGCGGGAGAAAAGAGCTGGGATGCAAACTCATTGTGCAGGCTCAGGGGTTTGTTCTTATGAACGCTGCCATGATTTCTCTTTTGAGATTGGCATTTAAAAGTGACATCAGTATATCTGGACCTCTTTCCTAAGGCTCTACTCAGTGTTTGATAGATACCACTTAGTCTCCACCTGCCCAGTGAGGTGAATCAAGCCAATTAGTCCATTTGTCAGATGGAGGGACAGAGTAGGAAAAGGCCCCGCCAGCATCACAGGGGTGGCTGGAGACATAGGCAGACGTTTCCAGGCATCTTTTTGCTGCTTTAGGTCCCCAAAGGATTAATACACAAAAAGGTCCCCTGAGCAGATTTCTCTCTAGAGTTGATACCAAATTGGATTTGTTCACTGGGATAGATCTGGCCTTTGATACCACCTCTGGTTAGGGATAAATGCAGGGACAATTCTCTTCCAGTACACATCAGCAGATGGCATTTAGGTGCAAGCTGTCACTAGTAAGACTGCACAAGAGCTTCATATGGCCACTTCACAGCAGCAGTCCCTCTTCACTAACCCTTCCCCCTCAGCTCGCTTGGAAGGGGAAATGTTTATCACACTCCAGACCAACGATTATGTTGGAATTTGCTGCTACTAGATTTGGCTGTCACCTTTCTGCTCCAGAGCCTGCTTCCTCCTTGAGGATCCTGGAGCCAGAGAATCTGCATGTCCTTTTGCATCTCTTCCCTCCCCCACTCCTTCATTTTGGATATGTAGTGGCAGAGAGGAAGTATAACATGATTTTAGGGCTTGCATTTCAATTCCACTGCATTTTTATGGGACAAGCAGAGTCTCAGCGCCAGGAGTTATTAGGTTAGTATCTAAAATGGGTTCAGCACAATGGGTCTTACTGTTTATAATGAATTATCCTCCTCCCCTTTCCTTTCTTCTCCCTTGGGATGAGTGGATTGAGGCAGGGCCTCCAGAGACTAGTCGAAGGAACCCTGGTGCTTTGATTAGTTTTGTCCTCTCAGCTTAATTGTAGAGCTTCCTTTCTCTCGCCACTGATAGCCGAAGTGGTTCTGTGTCCTGCCCGCCCCTCCACCCTCTTTTGCTTTAGGAACAAGATTATCACAATGCGGCCTTGTGAATCAATTTTCTCTCTGTACTGATGAAAGTGTAATTCATTCTTAATCAAGCAGCCTTACTGCTGCAGGCTCTGTGCTGGAATACATTTAGTCACTTCAGGAAACAATTCCCCCAAAAGGACTTTTAGAGGAGGCTGGACTAGGAGACTTGGCAGCCTGACTCACATGGTGGGTTTCCAACAGGGGACACTCTCAGGAGTGATGCTGGAAGAACCCTGGTAGCTGGGAGCCATCCATGTGGGCCACAGGTAAGGCAGCCTTGCCACAGGTGCTTTCTAGGCCTCTGACTCCAGGCCCTGGATCCATTTCTCCAGAAGATCTTGATGGACTTCCTGTCACACAGCAGTGAGCTGGAGCCAGCTGCATCTGCATGCGTGCCTGGATTAGGGATCCCCGACTGGGTACCAGCTCTTCTTCTAGGGTAGGAAGGAGCCACTGCCTTTCTAAAGAGATAGAACTGAATCTGAATCAGTTTAGATTGGGTGGATGTTGCCATTTCTGTTACATCACACACATTTTGGGGAACAGGAGGAGGCCTACCTCTGCCAAGTAGTTTCCTCTCCTGCCTGCCTACAGCCTGGTTGCTGTCACAAGTAAGTAGCTGTTTGATGGAGCAGCGCATGGGAGGAAAGGTGACTTTGCCAGGGATGGGGTCTGTTGATACTGGGCAGGAAGGAGGAGCCAGGTCCCTGAAGGTGGATCAGTGGCCCCTTAAGATAAAAACAAAGCCTTGTAGATCTGTTGCTGAGAAAGAAAAGGAAGTCAGTCTGGTCTCTTCAGAATGGAATTGGATTAGTGACAGACTTGAACAGCCGGTTCAGTCAAGAGAGAACTTAATTCCTCCTGTATTATTCACACGACTGATTCTAATCAGATGTGAAGAGACAGCTGGAAGAGAGCAGTGGGTCAGCCGAATGCCTGGTGAGGAGACTTCATGTTCTTTTTGCCATCTTTAGGGAGCTGGCAAGAGCGCTTTGGGTTGGACACTTTAAGCAGGGCCCTCATGGCTTACAGGCTTCCCAAAAGAGCTTGCCTGACTACTGGGACACTTGTGGCTGGTCTTGCCTGAATTCAGTGTGAGTTCTTGTTTTAGTTACTTTCTCATTGCTAGGATAAAATATGTGACACTCATAAGTTAAAGGAGGAAATATTTATTTTAGCTCACAGACTGAAGAGGTTTTAGTTCATCAGGTGGCAGGCAAAAAGGCATTAAGCCTTACTTCTTTCCCTTTTTATTTCATCCAGGCTACAAGCCTATTGGTTGGTGCCACCCATATCCAAGGTGGGTCTTCCCTCTTCAGTAAATCCATCATCCATGCCTAAAACTATTTTAAACTAATCAGTGGACTAATCCAGTGTCACACCCATGATCCAGTCACTTCACAAAAGCCCTACTCTGAGTGCACAAGGTTTTGGGAAGACATCCAGATATAAGCTGGAACAGTTCTGAAGGACAGTATGTGGCATGTGTGGTCACCAGTCACATTCAGCAGCGCTTCACCCACTTGTCTACAGAAGAATTCAAAAGAAGTCTACCAGACCAGGGCAGAGTAATACAGCCACTGTCCACGAGAACCTGGTGCTATTCCCACATCTGAGTCTCTTGTTTCACTACCTGCTAAAATGCAGTGTATTTGGAGAGCCCACACCCTGCATGGATGGGATTGTTCCCTCCTGGACAAGGCTAGGGATGGGGCAGGCTGTTGATGTATTGCCAGGAGCACAGGCATCTTGGCTTGGAATTCCTGTGGTGGATGGGATTGCTGGATACTTTCAGATTTCAGTTCACATGGGACTAGGTGAAGGCCTTAGTGGGATCATCTCCATGGTACTTTCAAGCTTTGGCAAGCAGAGGTGTCACTGTGCTGTGTAGAGAGAACAAGGTCAGTCACCGAGCAGCAAATGGACCAAGTGTTGAACTCATTCACCCTAGGTACAAGAGAATCACAGGAAAACCAGGAAGCTTGTTAGCTTATTTTCATGAGTGGAAAAAGAAGACCCATAAAAGCAGTTTTTATGAAGGGCTAGCTTTGTGCCACTTCTTCCAAGCCTTCACCTTTCCCTTTATGAATACTTCCTGCCTATAGCAGCGCTATAAATGTGACAGCAAGCTTTCTAGCGTGGGCACTGACTGTTCTAGGTACAGCAGGTGGCAAGGGGTCCCATAGGTAAGGGGAGCCTACCCACTGGCAATCCCAGCAGGGAACACAGTTGGCAGAAGCTGTTAGCAGTGCCCTGAGGGAAGAGCTTCCTGAGCTCCTACCTGAAGGAATGATCCCCAAGGCGTCTCCTTGAAAGCCTTTGTGTCACTGTCTGCCTTCCCTCTGCTCTCTAGCATAAACCATGCCTCCTGGTTCTGCCAAGAGGAGAGCATTTGATGTCTGAGATAAAGGATGATGCAAAGGGCATGATGGCAACTGGAAGGTTCCAGCAGTGGGAAGTAAGTTTGTGTGGTAAATTCCTCAGACTTCAGGATTCCAGATGGAACTGGAGGGAGGGTAGAAGTTGGGGTGGCAGCCGTGGGCTAGATGGTAACCACAGGAGGTCAGCAGCCATCAATGACCAGTGTAGCCAGGTCACAGCTGTCTCTTCTGGAAGACTGTGGGAGTATCAGCTTTTCCTCCAGGCCTTTCCTTTCCTTTCCTTGGAGCTAATTAAGGTCAAACTTCTGCTCCGGCAAGAGAAGATGTTGGGCTGGACCATGCAGTACATTGAGGATTGGGAAGCATCCCACCTGCTGAAGAGAGCTTTGCATCCTAACAAGCACATGCTCCAGTAACTGGAATCTTGGCACTGCCAAAGCCCTCCCTTAGCACCTCGAGGGGATAGCCAGCATACTCCTCAGATACAGGATCCAGGAATTCTTGGAGCCAGCACTGTGCAAATGGGCAGGATGCTGTCATAGGCCCCCATAGCCTGGGCTCCCTGCCTGGGGAAGTGGCCAGGCCGCTTGGGGCAGTGCCTGCCCTGCTCAAAGGCCAGCACAGCACGTGACCCGGCTTTTGCCCATATCCCTTCTAGACAGTCACTCTGCTCTGCTCCCCCTGAAAGGAGAACAGCCAGAGTTGGGTGGGGGAAGAAACGTGATGCCACTGTTAGTAATAACAGCTGCTGAGTTCTCTGCATGGCCAGGTGCAGTGTTGAGCACTTCACACACGTTCCCCAGTTCCTCTTCATATGCCCTGAGAAGACAGGGCACCATCACCCCTACTTCATGGTGGAGAACTGAGACCAGAGGGAGAGAATGACCTGCCCAGGGCCACCCAGCTGGTCACTGGACCAGATTGGGTGTCCCTATTTTTTAGTCCAAGTGGCTCTGGGCATTGCACTGACCGCTCTATGCTGCTTGTCCCCTGAGGGGCCTCTTGAAGTCTTCTCAGAGGTTGGGGGGGGGGTCTGAACAGAAACATGGGCTGCATGCCCTTGGATTTAAACTTTTCCCACAGTGGAGTTTTCTCTCAGAAGCTCTCAGGCAGCTGAATGTCTGTCTTCCCAGATTATCATCCTGGTCCCCATTATCACAGAGCACATGACTGCTGGCTCTTCTCTGGTGGCGTTGAAGAAGAAGCCCGTCCAAACACAGTTCCCTTCTGGAGGGAGTTTGGATTTAGCAAAGAAAAGCTCTTCATTCCCGTCAGAACTGGGCTTGTAGAGGGCTCCTGGAATTGGTTCCACTGAAGTAACAGCTCAGATGCCTCCTTGCATTCAGCTTGTTAGTTGGGAACTTCAAGGCCAAAAGATTTGGCAGGATTTAAAGAGTCGGCTCTCAAGCTGTCTCATTTTGAGCGCACTAATGCTTGCCTGTCTTTTGATGGTGAAGTGGTCGCTTTGGAGTATCCCTCCCCTAGCCTTTGCAGCACTGTGGGTAGTGCTGAGGGCTCTTCAGATTCAGAGGGTGTCTGAGATCAGGAAAGGGCCACACCAACTAGCCTGCCCTGTGATTTATCTCCAGAGAAGAGAGGCTCAGAGAGGTCAGGGATGTTCAGTGAGGTCACAGGACAGAGCACAGTGGTCATCCCTGGGTGGAGCCCTTGTCATTCTCCTGCATCTCATCATTTAGTTACATTATAGTTCACATCCCATTCACATAACAAACCAGATCTGTGTTCGTACTTGGTACTGGACGCTAAGATAAAATATGAAGATGAAGAGTGTGGACTCCTATGGGGAGTTCTGGAGTTGGATCTAGAACCCACAGTCTTACTGACTGAGTCATTTCAGGAACCGAGCAGAGTGCAGGGCAGCAGAAGGGGCCTGTGCTAGATGCTTCTATTTGAGGAAAAGCTAGGAAGAGCCCCAGAGTCAGAGATTAGGAAGCACAAACTGCCATCCAGGGTTGGCTTCTGGGCCACCCCTCTGCTTTTGCATCCTCCTGACCCTGACCATCTCAAGCAGTGTCCCTCCTGCAGTTGCTGACCAGAGTACTGCCCATGAACACTCATCCTCCTCTCTCCTGAGCTGATCCCACATACCTCTCACCTCATGGAGAGAAACCCTTTCAGCTGCTAGATCACAGGCAGGTCTGCTTTGGGGACACCTGGAGAACCAGGAGCAGAAGGAACAAGCTTGTCCTCATCTGACACATGCCTCTCATTCTGCTCCAGGGCTTGAGGCCTGAGACACTTGCCCACAGCTCCTCTGAGCCCAGAGAAAATGAGCATCTCTGGCTGGTGTCTCTGCAGACAGCACAGCACAAAGGTGGTGCCTCAAAGATTTGTAGACAGCAAGATGAAAATCCAGCAAAATATCCAGAGACCTTGTGTCTTCTGTGGAAAGGCAACATGGATGACATTTGCCTGCTGACATGCTTCTGCCCACCAGCTGTCACCCCTGGCATGTCCTACATTTGTCACCTCCTAAATTCTGGGGCAAGTCTAGAATACTATTTGGGCTTGACCACCAACTTCTTGAACATCTATTTGAACAGGCATCTCTGTCACCACCTTTGAGATTAGTCCCTACTACAGGATAGTAGGGAATTGTGAAGGAACAGAAACCCAGTGCCTCCTTCAATTTTTTCTCTGCTCTCTTACAGCTCACTTTGCAGAGCGCCAAGTCCCGAGTGGCTTTCTTTGAAGAGCTCTAGCAGGTGACCCGGCCACTCCAGGATCTGCCATTTCTGTTGCTTCCAGCACCAGCAGGATGGTCCAACTCCGTGGGAACCATTCGTAGGGGGCTGACTGGGAGCTCCCATGGGAGCTCTGGAATATTCTCCAGTGGAGAGGAGAGTCCAGCCCCCTTCATGTGCAATTGCCTTTGAACTATGACCCCGTAGAGATTTCTCTCATGGTGTTTTAGTTCTCCTGACTTGCATCCCCCTCCCTTTATTTTTGAGAAGTGTTTGTCTTTGTCTTATATGGGATCCTGTAATTCCTTGGTCCCTGGTAGCCTGGTGTGTGTGTGTCTCACTACCCAGTACCAACCTCCATGGCCGAGTGTGGGAAACAGATGTAGGGAGTGAAGTGTCAAGGCTGAAGCCTAGGAAGCCAGTTCCACCACCCCCATTCCACCCGGCATTCCAGAATGTCCATCCCCCCACAAGTGAGGATCTGGCACAGTGAACAAGCATAGCCTGACTGAGTTAGGCCCAGAGTAAGCTGACTGCTGCTCATCACTGGGGAGCTTGCCTGAAGCTCAGGATCAACAGTGATGGGTCCTCACCAGGGCACCCTGGGATAGTACTGCTGGGTTTGGGGACAGCTCAGGGCAGAAGCTGTGATAAAGGCCCTGTGCTGGGAGTCAGAGCCTTGGAGGGATCTAACGGTACAGAGTGCTTACACCCTCCACCAGCCACCCCAGCCCAGGGCCTGAGAGGCAGAAAATAGCCAGCTACATGTATTTCCTGTCCCCATCAGCCTTAGACTCCTGGGTGGGCTGGTCATGTTCTCATCAATGCCTAGAAACCTGGCGCTATGACCAGGGAGCTCCATAGGCCCCAAAGTCCCATGGGGTCCCCTGTCTGGCTCCAACACCACTCAGCTCCAGAACCCAAGACTTCTACTGAGTCACCCCCTACTCTGATCATGTACCAGCAAGCCTTCCAAAACCCTCTGTTGTATCTGCACCCCATTTACCAGTCCCATTGTTCCCCTGGAGCTCCATTACCTTCTATCCTTTGAGGACCCATCAGAGTCCCTTTTGTCTTTTCCGATAGGAACCTTACACTGTCATCAAGGAGCTAGTATTCACACAGGCTGGTACGCAGCCCCTTCTGGGTTTCAGAGCCACCTGTGTTTGGGGGCCACCTTCTGGCCCTTTCTTTCCTTATGGCTGCTGTTGCTGCTATAGCCAACTCGGGTCCTAACAGGGGAGGCTTTACAAAGAGCAGGTGATACGACTTAATCAGCAAAAAGATTCTTATTAACGGAAAAGGCTAGAGATCCCTTGAGAGCAGAGACCGTCTCCAGAGATTTTGTTTGGTTTTGAGGATCAAAGGCACTCATGAGATCCTGCCTCCTGTTTCCACTGCCAGGCTGACAGACTAACTAGGCATCCTCAGCTGACCACCTCCTTCTTAGGCCACCTCGTCCTTCAAAATCAAGCTCTGCATGTGACCGACCACAGCCCCTTAGGGCATGCAGGGTGAAACTAGCCTGGAACCTAAGAGTGGATGACTGCCACTCAAAGAGAGAGTGCTCAGGACCTGAATCCTCAGCGTTTACAAAGTCACATCTAGCTCTTGTGTTTGACTTTATCTTTTTATGCCTAAAACCCTTCCTTGAATTTCTGCCAGGACATAATTTCCTCCCAATCTGTAAATTTAATCTTTAACAGTGACTGTGGGGCACAAGAGCATGATGGTGATTTATAAAAGTGATGTTGGGCCTTGTTTTTTAATTTAACTGCCATGTGTATCTGAAGTGTGGGCAATGCCAAGCCATGTGGCCACACGGGAGCTGGCTGGCTGGCGTCTGAGCTATGGCCATGCACCTGGAGCCCCGGGGCAGATGGGAGAGGGAGGGCAAGAACCACTCACCCAGGAGTGCCCAGCTCTCCCCAAAGGGAGAAAATGGGAGTCCTCAGGATGTCTTGAGCCCCAGGAGAAAGACAAAGAATGAAAGCAATGCCTGGTTTTCAGAGATTTGTACTATAGGAGAGATAGCCATTCTTTCCAAGAAACATTTTCAAAGCATGGAAGTTCGTCAAGTGAGGAAGTCTCTGAAGTCCGTGGAGACTGGAGCCCTGGCCATGATTATGTCATTGGAGCGCTTCTGGCAGCTCTTGGGCAGGAGCACCACTGTGCTGAACCCAGTCACGAGGTCATTGCCCAGGTCAGGATTCCCTTTGAGGCCATGCTCTGGGCCCATGGCTGTTCATGCGTCCTGATCGAGGCCTTACCTCAGGCACAGCAGTACTCTGACCTGTGGTCGACACTCAGTTACTCACATACCTGCCCGGCCCTGCTAGACAACACCCCATGGCATTATATAACACTTCTTGAGTGACTGTGTTTTGTCATCTTAGAGACAGGTTTCTCTTTCTTTCCTTTTCCAAAAGTCCTGAAGCTGACAACCAGTGACAGTGACTAAGTGTTCCTCACTGGCAGGGCTGGGGCCTTGCAGCCCTTGGTGGTGGCAGCCTTAGCAAAAATTCAGCCTCTGCCAGTTGCCCTGGGGCCAAGATGGCCTTCGGGGACTCCTAGGGATGTGCCATCCGTTTTCAAAGATGTCAAGCAACACTTCTTCCTGCAGGGCCAGAGTCACACCTCCTGTCAGGGCCAGACCATGGAAGGTTATTTTCTATTCTGGGAGATTGTTGTAATTTAAGCAATTGTTTTAATAAAATCCTAAGCTGTACTAGTTTATCGTGGGCTTTCTCAGTTTGTCACTCAAAGCATGGAGGTGGCAAGGTGAAGCCTGGGTGATGGGCCGCCTTTTGAGGGTCTGAAGAAAGGGCCCTCTGCCTCCCCTTGACTGCCCAGGACTTTGCCACTAACCCCTTGTCTTTGGTGGCAAGATCAGCTCCATCCATTCCCATAACAGCTCCCACAAAACACCTTTGCCTGAGGACTCTCCCTCTTCCCATACGCCATACTGGGGGTCATGAAAAAATGCCCTGAATGGGACCAAGTGGCTCAGTTTTTCTCTTTCCAGCCCCTGCCCTCCCAGACTTCAGACCTGAGAACAGGCTGCTAGACCAGGGCATCCTTCAGGCCCTTCTCCTTGTGGAGTTACCTGTTTCAGGCTCTGGAGAGTGACGAGCAGGCAGAGCCACCAGGGCCCTGGCACCATCTGTAAAGCAGTAGAGACTCAGTTCCTGTCATAGGGCTACATAATAACATTTGTGTTTGATGTTGAGAAGCCATCACTACAGAGCTTATGTGAGTTTTTGTGTGTTTTCTGTTTTTTTGTTTGTTTTGTTTTTTGGTTGAGGCAAGACTGTCTTTATCATGTAGTTCAGGCTGACTTTGAACTCACTATATAGGCCAGGTTGGCCTCAAACTCACCGGTATCTTTCTTGAGATACCGGTGAGCCTGAGAGAGCCTCAGCCTCTCAAGTGCTGGCCTTACAGATATTTACCACCATTCCTGGCTTGTTTTTTCTTTTCTTTTTTTCTTTTTTTGTCTTTTTGAGTCTTGCTGTACAGTTCAGGCTTGCCTTTAGCTCACTTTGTAACCCAGGCTAGTTTCAAACTAGCAACAGTCTTCCTGCCTCAGCCTCCCAAGTGCTGGGATTACAAGTATGTGTCACCATGCCCAGCTCTTTTTTTTTTTTTTTTTTTGAGACAGGTATGTAGTTCAGGCTGGCCTTGAACTCGATTATGTGCCCTAGGCTTATCTCAAACTCACAGTGATTTTTCTGCCTCAGCTTCCCAAGTGCTGGGATTACAAGTGTGCACCACTATGTCCAGCTTGTTTTTTCTATTTTTAGTTAACAAAAGTGTTACTCAAACCAAAACTACTATAGGATAACTCTCTTCAAGCCACAGTCTAAAACCTGACAGGTGACACAAAGTGGTTATTAGGGCTTCTAAGGGATCTGCCTGCCACATATGTGAGAATACACCTTGGCCTCTATCACACAAGCCAGTGAAGAAGATAGCCCATCACAATATTCATGTGTCTCTAATGGTGTGCTCAATGATGGATCACACACATGACAGTGATCCACTGGGATCATATGGCCCCTGATGTCTTAGCCATCTTTGTGTGAGTACACTATGATGTTCACACAAGACCACCCAACACTGTACTCAGAATGTCATTAGTGATGCATGATGTATACAAATTTTCCCCAAATTTTTTGAGTTGATTACTAGTTTTTTTTTTATATTTCAGGGAGATGTAAAATTAGAACATTTTAAATTTTAGCAATATTTGTTAGTTTTAAATATAATTAGTAACTAGACTTACTAGATAAATAATAATATAAAAATCCTTCATTTTTCAAAGATAAGTTGTTAATTTTAGTAACTGGAAGTAGTCCGATTTCCTTTATAGTCAAACCAGAGAAATTGCTTTCTACATACTGGTTCTGTTAAGCTGTCCAGCATATATATATATATAAAATCTACCCCTCCCCTAGGTAATATTTTTACCTAACCTTTTTTAAAAAGACACCCAGCACCTAAAAGATGCTCACTCTGGGCTCCTGAAGTCTCCTGGAAGCAGGGTTAGAATTAACAGTACTGTCTCATATTTTAGTATTGAGTTCAGCTGAATTCTGCTGGTGCTTTTAGTTGGTTGTGACCATGCTATAAACACAGGCTACTCGCCGGACCTCAGAGCTTCAGAATGGCATTTGCAACCCCATGGGATTCCCAAGTCATTCATACTGGCTGCCCTGCCAGTGTTCTTCCTTTGCTGTGGGCCTCGCCTGAGTGGGGAGTGCCTGGCAGCTGCTCCCCAGGGCCGCCCGCCCCAGAAGCCTTCATGGAGAGGAGCGGATGAGGAGCCACCCACGTATAATGAAGAGCTGGCAGCCCAGCTCTGGATGAAGGTACTGGGAAGATTGGTGCAACTGTGTCTAATCCAATCTTCAGCCGTCTGGGAAGGAGAAAGTGGAGTCAGTTGCATATACTTCCTCTACCTCCAGCAGCCTCCTCTCTAGCAGAGGCCAAGGGTTCCCCTCCCCTTTTCCCCCTCTCAGCCATGCAGGGCTCCCTGGCAGCCTGTCATTACTGCATTACGGCAGGATCCTGCGGCCGGCCAGCAGTCCCAGCCCTAGTAGGGAGACCGCAGCTTGCTTGCAGGGAGACAGCCCCGGACTTAGAGCGGTGACAGGGCAGCTCAGGCAAATTACAGGGCCGTTTATCAGCGCAGCAAGGTTTCTGTCTGACTCAGAGAGGAACCCCCACCGTGTCCTCTCCCGATTTCCTCTCGATGCCCATTTCTCACTGGGGTGGTGGCCTCAGAATAGCACCTGGCATGTTGCTGCTGAGTTGAAATCAAGATACCTCCTGAGAGCTCCGCAGTGGGAGCCGCAAGAGCCCGCCCGACCCTCCGTCCGCTAAGCCGCTGAGCTGTGCTGCTCTGCTCAGGCCGAGGTGGAGGCTGCCTCTTTCTTTCCCTGGGGACAGGCGTTTCACCCCCTCTGTAAAGACAGTTGACAGTGGCACTTCTGGGTGCCTCAAGGGTGTTACCAGGATAACATAAAGAACGGAAGCAAAAAGTACTCTGACTTCTAAGAAAAAGGGGGTGTGGATATGTAGCAGTATTGCCATCATTAATAAGAAACAGAGGCTGCTGATGCAAAAGAAATCTTTACCACCAGCCATGGGTGAGTTGGGGAAACAGCCTGGCCTAGCTGAGGGGCTCAAAGCTCTTCTGGACTCAGTCCTCAAACAACCCTGGGTTCAAATCCCTGCTTGGCCACTTCTCAGCCATTGCAAGTTTCTTTATCTATAAAATGGGAATTTTAGAGTGTTTTCCGGGGACTAATGATGCTTAGAAAGCCCTAAGTTCAATGCCTAAATTTGTGGCACTGCTCAGGGATGTTATTCTTTCTTTTGGGGGCAGGAGGACACAAAAAAGAGCCAAGGTGACTGAGAGGATGTCACAGCTCACAGGCAGCAGGCCCACCCACTCCCCCCATGTGGCCCTCATCCCACCACCTGCACCCAGAGCTTAATGAACCTGCATCTGGCCTGTTTGTCCTAGCTATTTGCCCAGTGCCAGATGCAAAGCTGGAAAATGATAGATAACTCTGGACTGGGGCTGCCAGAGAAGGGTGTTCTTGTTTTGTCACATTAATACCCCTCACTCAGGTCAATGATTTACTGGAGGCTCAGGACAAGAGAGGCGCTGGGCATGGAGCTCTTTCCCTGTACCTGTGGGTACCTGGGCTTTAAAAACCCAACTGCAGATACCAGGGAGGCACAGCAGTGACCTAATTTTCCCTTATCAGGCATAAAGAAGAAGTCCCCATGGAGCCTTGCCCATTTCCAACACAAATAATGTAATTCCCCTCCCTGCCTGGTTGAGGAGGAAGGGGTAGCCTTTGATCTGAAGGAATTAAGTCAGTAAACAAAAGCAAAGAAGACTGCAGAGGTGTCTTGTGGCAGGCACCTGCTGTGCCATTTACCCTAAGAGAGAGGAATTAAATTTCCACCAACTGATGGGGGACAGCCCAACCTAGGTCTCTCAAAGTCTCTTTATCCCCAGTTGAGCCCAGGTGATACTTTCCCCAGCCCCTTAGCACACACCTAACAGCCAGGCCATGTGTAGAGTCTCTGCCTTCCCCAGGAGCTGCCTTTCCTGGCATGGGTCCTGTGTATTTCTCAGTGGAAGATGACGTTCAGGAAGTACAGAAGTCTGAGTGGCCTGAGATGCCCAGCTTAGCCCCTGAGCCCCAGGCTGCAGAGGGCTCCTTGCTGGGGGAAGGCCCCTGTGGCTGGCAGAGGAGCTGAACTATCCAGCCTGCCCAGGCTTCAGGAAAGTTTGCCACAGGTAGTTCTGGTCCCTCCAGCTCTCTGCTTCTGTTGTGTGGCCTTGAGTAAGTCCTTGCCACTCTCTGAGCTTCTATGCTTGAACTGTGGAGGGTCATGTTTGAGCCAAAAGAACACTGAGGCCCCCGAAGTTCCAACTCCACAGGCTGGTCCCCTCAGGTGCTATAAAATCAGTGTCACTCTTTGGGGAACCAAAAATGGGTCACTGGCCCGGGATCCCACAGGGGTGGCTCACAGTCTTGACCATGAACTGAACTACACTGAGGTCCCCTGGGCTCAGGTTAGGGGATCCCTTCCAGGCCTGTTGTTTCTCCTTGTTCCATGCTTCTCTGGTATGTATTTATTGGGCAGGGGCCTTGGTTGTATCAGCCCATGGCTTAATGGGAAAAGCACTAAGGCAGGGGGTTGGCATAGCCACTCCAAGCTTTCCCACCACCTCCTCTCAAGCAGCGAGTCCTAGGTCCGTTGGCCTAGGCAGAGGATGGGGGTAGCATGAGCTGCAGTGTTGGTGGGGCCTGCTGTGACAGTTGCTGTGCCCCAAAACCCAGGGGGACCTCCCTGCTTTGCCCGCAGCTGATCCCTCCCCCACCCTGCCTTCTAGTCTTCTGCTCCCAGCCTCAGATCCTGAGTTCCTGAGGCTGAATCTATTAAGTTCTTCATATTAACCAGCAAAGGGGGAAACAACCCTCTTTCATCTTAACTGGAGTGAATTTGCATTAACACCTGGGGAGTTCTGTTTGCCTTGAGAAAGCGCATTGCTATTCTGAGCTGCACACGCTGCGGAGTCAGTCGCAGTATCCTATTCTTTTATTAATACGGCTTTTCTCTCCTCCCTCCTCTTTTCCCATGGAAAGGGGAAGGCGGTCGGGGATGCCAGGGCTCCCTACTCCACTGAGGAATGTCCTCTGGAAATGCCAAGAAAGGAAAGCAGGGAACAACAACCAGGTGGAGCAGGTATCTTGCTCTCTGCCTTCCCCTCAGGGAGGTCACCAGGTCTTGGGGCAGCCCCCAACCCTGGCCCAAGTTCCCCTCATACCCAAGGCATTTGTCAAGCACTGCTGTGACCACTCTGTGCTGGGTGTATGGTGGCAAGTCTGGCACCTGGAAGCAAACCTTGGACATGGGAAGGGAAGGAAGGAGATGCCAAGTGGTCAGAGCAGCAGATGACTCAGGGACGGTACACACTGGACTGAGGGCCCCAGTGAGGTCTCCACCTGGAAGTCTCAGAATTCCAGGGCTGCCCGAACCTGGTTGCTGCTGCATGTCTGCCCCAAGGCCACTGTTCCCAACCCAACAGGGCCAACATCAGCCACTCACATGCACTGTCCAGGCAGGAGCCCATCCGTGTGACTTCAGCTGCATGTATGTGTCCAGGAGATGTCAGGTCTGGGTGGGGTGTGGGTCAAGCCAAGCTTGGTTTGCAGATCTCACACCTAGAGATCAGGGTTCCAGAAGGAGAGAGAAGAGGTTTGGAGGTACAATGAAGGTAAATATCTCCACTTCCCCTGGGAACCCCCTTGTGATGGCCTGCTTCTGCGTCTTATGGAAAGTCCCTCTTCCCTCCTTCCAGTCCCCTGTCCAAAATAAGCCAATACGCCAACACCCCTAGACTACCCCCACCCCGACCATCTCCTACCTCCTGGGGATCCATGAGGTGAGGAAGTGGAGTCAGCAGAGGAGGGGACCCATTTGGAGGGGACAGGGGGTACAGCTCCCACGACTGTCAGTGTCAACCTCACATTCCTCTCTTGAATAGTGGAGTCGGTTCAGGGCCCCAGAGGGTCATCCTGGGGTTGAATGAGATCACAGAGCTGGGTTCTGAGCCAGTGCCTGCCGCAGCGAGAGTTTATTAAACGAGGCCTGCCGCTGTGTGGTTATAGCTCGTTACTATTAGCTTGTCCTGGATCAGTTATCAAAGCAGACAGCTCAGGATGGGGAGGGCTGTGGGCCAGGAGGGTTCTCACATCGCTCTGCTTCCTGTTTGTGGACCTGGGCAGCTGTGCCCTCTCAACATTCCTTAGTGCCCCTTCCCCGGTGAAGAAGGGGGCAGATGTAGCCAGCTGGGGGCAAGCCCTGGGCTCTGGTTGTAGATTCATAGCAGGGTTGGGGCTGGTGGTTGCAGATGTCTCCAAGTAAGAGACATAGCTTCAGCCAGCTGGACTCAGCCCCCCTTGGGGACTTGGTAGGGGTGTCTGCAGGGTCTGGGGGCACTGGTCCAGCATCAGCATTCCCTGGGCATCTCCAGCCCCTCTGGCAGCCTCCCACCCCCCACTTCCTACTGGGCCAGTGCCAGGTGCCTCTGCTGCTCTCTCCAGTGACATTTACCAGCTGGGAAGTGGCTACCCAGACGTGAAATCAGTGTGGCCTGGGGCTAGCGCACTTCATTAGAGCTGGCTGTGCTCCACTGAATAGATCAGCACAGGCCAGCCCCCTCCCCATGTCCCCAGCAGCTCCCTGTGGACCCAGCTTTACCCGCCCAGCTCAGGGGAGCAAGACCCTGTGGTCCTGGTCCCCTACTGAGTACCAACATTGTGTGCATGGGGAAAGGGCTGCAACCTGCTCTGGTCAGGCTCTGAGAAAGATGACAATAATAACAACAGTGACCTGTGTTGGCCTCCTTGCTACACTCCATCTCTCCTTAGTTCTCACAGCGGTCCAAGGAGGAGGCCTCAATCATTGTACACACCAGGAAGTGGCAGTGGCTCCTGCTTAGATCCTAACAGGTGGAATCAGAGGGGAACCCCAGGAGAGCTCTGTGCAATTGCTCTCATGTGAGACAAAGAGGAAACTGAGGCTCAGAAAAGCTAAAGAACTCCAAGAGCTGGGATTTGTACCCCATCGTCTGCTGTGCCCTGGCTTATTCTGCAGCTCAGACTTGGAGGAGAATGGTTCAGAGTGAGACTGGAGTCCCTTTCCCCCCACCATGGAGGTGGGGCCAATGACCCTCTGAGAGGCTCCAGCACGCCAGTCTGGGCTGCCCAGGGGACAGGTAAGATTCTACGAGGAGTGGTCCCAGTCAGACCCCACTCTAGCTGGGGAGGAATAGGCTTGGTGCTTCCTGGTAAGGCTGACAGAATGTAAGTCCAGGGGTTGATGCTGCTCAGCTGGGGGACACTGAGTAAATTACTTCACCTCTCTGAGCTCCAGTTTGCTCAACTGGAAAATGGGGTCATTGATGTCTGCCTTGGATGAGTAAATGAACTAATGCCCGTAAATGCTTGCACAGCACCTGGCAGCAAGCAAGTGCCCATAACTGCCAGGCAGCTCTTGCCACCAGAAAGGATAAGATCCCGTAACACTGGCATTTATCTGGCAGGCCCATGCCAGAGGCAGAACTCAGACCCAATCCTCCTGTAACCACCCGCATGCCCAGGGCCAGCAGGTGGCCTGAGCCTGCTTGTCTGGTTCTGCCTGTGCCCAACACAGAGCTTGGCACATAGTAGGTCTCCAGTATTCATTCACGTACTTCTGGTTTGTGGGATCACCATCTCAGTGCCAGAGGGTCTTGGCCCACTAGATAGGCTGTCGTGCAATTCAGGTACATAATAGATACAAAAGGTCTTGTTTTTATAATGAAAATGCTGAGGAAGAGGAGGGAGGTGGCAACTTCCCAGCAAATGGATGTGGGGGCTGGGAGAGATCCAGGTGCACGATGTCCCAAAGCCAGCTGGTCAGGCCAGCTGAGCTGTGATCACTGAAGGCCTGGTCATTACTCAGCCACCCCTCCCCCAGTGTCTCTGGCAAGAGGAGCATCCGTCAAAGTCTCCTTCTCTGTGATGGCCCGGACAATTAGTCCTGCCTCAATCTGCTGGCCTGCCGCTCAAAGCCACCACTTCCTCCTCCAACCTGCCTGAGGAATGGGGAAGGGGATGATCCCCAAGCTAGCCCATCCTGAATGCCATTTACCTGCCAGGCCCTGTGTCCATTTGTGAATCTTTCTCTCCCCAGTGAAAGGACACTGTCATGTCCCCATTTTGTAGAAATGAGATCTCAGTGCCCAGAGACTCACCTGGGGTCACATAAGTGAGTCCCAGAGCCATCACTCAATTAACCAGTTGGTCTGGTCCGGGAGCACCAACTTGGACCTCTACCACCCTCCAGGCCTCAGTTTCCCCTTTTCACTAGAGAGCTGCAGTCTTCTGAAGGTTCTACTCCAAAGAGCATGGCAGAGCGGCCACCACCTGCTCGCTTCACAGTGTCCCAGAGACAGGGTGATGGATGAGGGTCCCGGGGAGGGCAGCTTCGGCTCGCCCACACACCCGCCAGCCCACCGAAGGGTGATGGATCGGCTCCTCCTCGCCCGTTCCCCAGGGGCACAGCTCCATCTGGTCAGGCGCAGTGCCAGGCTGATGGATGGGCCGCCCACTGGGCCACCCTCACTGCTGCTGCCACCTGCACCCTCGATGCTGTGCTCCAGGGTCAGGAGGGCAGGTTGGTGGCTGCTCATTCAGTCATTCAATAAACGCATAAGTATCCAGGCCCTAATGTGTGCTGGAACATGGCAGTCAGCAAAACAGACTAGGAGACTAGCCAGGACCCTCCCCAGTGTGACAAACGTGATCAGGAGGCACATAGAGGGTGGCTGTGAGAGCCAGAGGAAGCCGTCTCTGACCAGACTCCAGGGACCAGGCTGCTGGTTCTGAGTTAGGCAGATGGAGAAGTTCTTACAAAGTCCTAAATGGTGACAGGGCAGGAGGTCAGGGGAAGAGGGATTTGAAAGATTGGAGCTGACAGTGGTCAATGCCAAATGCTGGGGAATTAGCCCCATTTTTATGCTTTTTGTTTTGTTTCTTTCTTTGTCTCTTTGTAGGGATAGGGATCGAACCCAGGTGTTTTAAAGATGAGAAAATTGAGGTTCAGACAAGAACTTGCCCAAGGTCACACAGGGAGGGAGACACAGAGCCAGGCTTCAGGCAAAGTTCTGTAATAACCGTCGGCCCCCTGGACCCCAGAGCCTAGGCCTCCTCATCTTCAGCCCCAACAGGCCTGAGGGTGGCCCCCACCAGCCCAGCACCACCTCATTCACAGAGACAGCTGTCCCCTCCGCGCCGCCACGGACAGGAGCCAGGCAAGAAATATCACATCATTAAGATGACAAATCCCTTTACTAACTGAACTGGAAGGCCTGCCGTCCTGCCTCAGATCTCCTCCACCCCCTCTCTTCCCCGCCCTGGGCTCATCTTCTGCCCTGGACCAGGGGACCAGCAGGAGAGCCTGTGCAGCGAATGGCCATGTGTGGCTGGGACTATCACCTTTGCCCCGTGGTGACCTCGGGTCTCCAGCCCTCTATTGACATGCAGTGGCATCTGGAGCCTCATCAGCCCGCCCCAGCAAGGACCTGGGAAGAGTAAGGTGGGGTTCCATTCTATAGGTGAGGAAACTGAGGCTTGGAGAGAAGACCTTCAGATGGGCCACCGTCTCTGCCCCTTTGTCCCAAGCAGGGGGCTACCCTAAGTCCCACGCATCCCATCCAATTCTACATACCCTGTCCATACCCTGTCCTTACTCAGAGGAACAAATCCAAAGCAAGACTCGTATCTCGGAATACTATCCCCCATCAAGATCTGC
Organism: Dolichotis patagonum; assembly: GCA_004027295.1. Taxonomy (NCBI): domain Eukaryota; kingdom Metazoa; phylum Chordata; class Mammalia; order Rodentia; family Caviidae; genus Dolichotis; species Dolichotis patagonum. The sequence continues at coordinate 6,982 of PVJX010014540.1, read as the reverse complement.
CACGGGGCCTGTTTTTAGGGTCAAACCTGCCTCCTACCGTGGTGGGACATCTTCTAATCCTGTGAGGAAGACAGAGCAGGGGTCACTCTCCTGAATTTCTAGGCAGGAACCCAGCAACTTTAGGTAGGCACTACCCTCAACTTCCCCACCTGACAGCGGGGCCTTCCCCTATTCCTCTTGACTGAGACTGAGTTTGAGGAGAGCCTGATAGGTGTCAAGTGAGTGTGTAGGGCCACGTGTGTGTGGACACAGCAGCATACATGCATGTGATATGAGCACAGTCGCTCACGCATGTGCCCTCATGTGTCTGCCTGGCTAGGAACCTGCACTGCTCCAGGTTCAGGTTCACATGGCCCAGACCCTGCATGCACACACACTTGGCCCACAAGCATACACTGCACACGCACCCCACCACCAGTGCACACATCTGCACTGACAAGCCACCCAGACCTGTCTGAGCACTTCTCTGTCATACATCACAGCCACTGGAGGCCCCATGTGGGGTCCAGGTTCCTCTGGAGATCAGGACAGGTGAGCAGAAGGCAGGAGATGCTGCCCAGTCCCACAGGCAGCCCCAGTTCCCAGAATGACCCCCCCCCACTTTCTCCAGGCCCTGCCTGCAAGGACACACTGTCTGCCCGCCCGGTGTCCTGGTCTCCTTGGATGCAGACAGAGCCCACGGAGGCGTCTGGCGCATCTTGACTCGGCCGCAGCAGCTGCGCTGGTCCCCCAACCCCCATCCCTGTGGCCAGTGCTGTCCTGCCTGTCCTTCTCCACCTGCTGGGCAGCTGTGACTCGCCACCCTCCTGTGTCCACGGCAGGGAAAGGGCTTCTTTCAGGACGCCCTGTGAGGGGTCTCACAAGACTCCCCCTGACCTCAAGCAGGTCATTCTACATGACCTTAGTTTTCCCATCAGGGAAATGGGAAGGAGGACAAACTAGAAACTTTCCAAGGTCAAGGCATGTCTGCCGTGTTTTGTCCTACAGGTTGAGAGGGAAGGAGGGAGGGGATCAACTGATCCAGGGAAGAGGAAGGTTTCGGGGACAAGGCTAGCAGGGTCGGCTGGCTAGGAGTTGGAGCATGCTTGAGTGTGCTAATCAGTGAATTTTCCCTGCTATTGCCCAGTGGATGCTTCTTGGCCATTTTGCAAATGAGGAAACTGAGGCCTGGAGGGTTACCATGAAGCCGTGAGCTCCTCAGCTCCCTGCAATACCCCACTCCAAGGACCAGAGTTGGCGACCATGCCCAAGACAACTCCTGCCTCCCCACCCTACTCTGGCTAGGGAGAGGACATTCCAGGAAAGGCTTCCTCCAGAGCCAGGAGTCTGCCCACCCCTGCTCGCAGCACCTGGCTCTGAGCCCACCCTTAGCTCTGCCCATACATCTCTGTCACTTCCTGGCAGGGCTGGTGGTCCATGCATTTCCTGGCCATGTGAGGCAGGAAGACCCGGTAGGTGGGCAGGGTGCTGGTGCTGCTGGGCTCGGGTGCCACCTGCCTCAGAGCCGAGGGTGGGATTTCAGGCACTGTCACCTGCCTATGAAGGAGACTGAGGGCCAGCAGAGGAAGGGCTTCCCTGGGGCCCCAAAGCCCACCCTGTAGGTCACTGCTTCATGTGTGGGAGCTTGCAGGGGGCAGCTGGAGGCTGCAGGGTGACTTGGCTGAAGGGAGTGTAGGTCAGGCTGATGGCTCACAGGCAGAGGGGACCAAGGCAGTGCAACTCTGCAGCATTTGGCAAGAGGACGGAAATTTTTATCTCCCCTCCCCCCATCTCCCTGAGTAATTTGCTGATGTAGGTCGCTGGGGCGCTGGCTCCTGACTGATCTGCTGAGGGTGTGGGGGTTCAGGTGGGAGTCAGGTCAGCTCATAGGCCAGGTGTTCCAGCCACCACCCCTGTCCCATGTCAGCCTCTTGCCTTCCTCGACTTGCACATGACCTCCCTCCCCCTACCAGGGATGTTTCTTTCTTTTTTTTTTTTTTTTGCGGTACTGGGGATCGAACTCACGACCTTGCACTTGCCAGGCAGGCGCTTATGCCGCTGAGCTAAATCCCCAGCCCCAGGGATGTTTCTATAAGGAGCCTCCCTTCATTCAACAATCACGCACAACCCCCCAATTTTTCCCATATGCCAGGATCCTGGTAAGGAAAAATCCAGCACCAGGCAAGAACAAGTCTGCCATGTAGTACAATGTGGTAAATACAAACTAGGACAATAAAGCGGGGTGGGAAAGAGGCACAGTTTGTTTTGTTGTTGTTTGTTTGTTTATTTTAAAGATAGAACAGCCAGAGAAGGCCCATTAAGAAGATGTCTTTCGAATAAAAACATGAAAGAGTGAGCCATGAATGTACCTCAGGGTAGAGCATTCCGGGGAGAAGACACAGCAAGGGCAAAGACCCTGGGGCAGGATAGTACCTGGTGCTCTGCTGTGAAGAGCCATAGTTCAGGTGAGGCAGCCAGAGCAGGAGAGGAGCAAGGCAAGGGGGTTTGCATGGTGCAGTGAGGAAAGAGGTATTGCAGGCTCCTGTGGGGACTTTGGTTCTTCCTTGGAAAATGGTTGGTGTCACAGAATGGAAAGAGGACCACAACATAGTTTAGGGGAGAGACTATGGTATGGTAGGGGTCCAACAGGAGATGCTAGAGGGTCAATGGGAGGGCCTATAGGACCCCTGGGCCAGGCATGTGATGGAGGCCCTCAGTTCCTGGTCTATTTGTCTTCCCTCTCTCCCTTCTTCCTTTCTCTTTCTTTCTTTCATTAATTAATCCAGTCAGTATCTACTGAGGGCCAAGCACAGTTCCAGTCTCTATGACATCAGTCCAAAGGATGTTCTATGCTATTCATCCCCCCGCAAGTCTCTCCCAATGTCTGCCCTGAGCTAGGGAGTAGGGACTCAGCCCCCTTCAGCCCCTCTCCATGTCCTAGAGAGCTGATCACATGTGCTCCATGTGGGTACGGGATGGCCCATGTGTGTGCATGAGAACACAGCACACGTGGGTGATCAGGGCTGGTAAGCATGTGCCTCACACAAGTATGAGATCAGCCATGGAACACATGCAAGGATGCCCCCTCCCCTCCTGGGCCTCAATTTCATCCATTATTGGATGAGAGGACACAGGGATCCTTCCTATTCTAAAATGAAGATACTTTGGGACTGGGGGTGTAGCCCAGTGGTATAGCATAAGTGAAGCCCTGGATTCTGTTCCCAGCAGTGTCAAAAAAAAAAAAAATGAGGACACCAGTTTCCCTGAATCCTGGGGTGAGGGCCCAGGGTTGTGATTGTGCTTTGTGCAGGCAGGGATGTTGGACATTGCATAAAGTGAGCCCAGAGTGGGGCTGTGCAAAGCCATGGACCCAGGGGACACAGGGAAGACCTGAACTTGGGGAGTCTGTCTGCCCCTGCTTGCTATGAAATAGGGTGGGGTAAGAAGGTGTCTCTTCTTATAGCATTCTCCAAAGTCTCCAAAGATGGGACCTGAACCTAGGAGGGGCAATGTATAGGCCCCGGGCAGGCCTCCTGCGCTTAGCCATCCCAGGACCCCAGCCTGGAAGGCACAGCTGGAGAACAGGAGACTCTAGTGGTGACCCAGCCTTAGCCTAGGAAACGGCCCTGCCTGGCACTCCCTGCCTCTGGCCCCACATGGCCCCCCAGTTCACCCCAGCCCCCCACAGCTTCTCTAATTACACAGCCATAAAGCACAATCTCTAATGATCCAATTAGTAACACCATTACTGCTCTGTCCAGGATTAAAATTACCAATTAAACTGCTGTCGATTTTATCATCACTTAGGCTTGACAAGACCAGGGCATTGCAGGCCTCAAGGGCCTTACTGGACCCCTGGGCCAGGGGCTGGCCAGGGAAGTAGGCCTGTTTTGGCCCTGGAGGAAGTTCTTCCCTCCACCACCCCTAGTGTTCCAGTCTATGGCCCAGTTCCCCATAAATTTGGTGGCAGTGGGTGGCAAGGGGATCTCCACGCCTAGCCCTTCCCTCGGTGATGCCTCTAGTCTAGACCTCTCCATGTCATTCCTCAAGGACAAAACTCATCCATCCCATTTCCCAGTCTCAGCACCAGGCTAATCTTGGCAGCTGAGTCCTGGGACAAAGGGTGGAGTTGCTCATCGTAAATCCTGGCCCAACTCCCACTTCCCTTTGCCCCTAACTGTTCCTGCCCTTTTCTCTCCCATCACAGCACTCTCTGTTAGTCTCAAGGTGCCAACTTCACACAATGTCCCCCAGAGTGAACAGAGAGTGTCTCTCCAACCAGCAGTCAAAAGTTACCATTGGCCTTCTCTCGGGTCATGAGAAGGGGGCCCCTGTAGTGACCCTAAATGCTTTGTTTTAAAGTAGAGGATACCTTTGAGCATAAAGATAGAGCCCAGGGACTCAGGAGTGCTGGCCACTGCCTCTGGATACTGAGCGCCCCTTGCCTGGAGGTTTGCAAACAGACTGCAGCCGAGCACATGACTATAGGTTTTCCTGAAACAGAATCTGGGATGTTTGGTCTCATGCTCTTCACCTCTTGTCCTGTAGGTGCTTCCAGAAAGCAAGAAAAGAGGGAGTGGGTATCTATTTGGCTGGAGAGGGTGGGCAGTTGCCCTCTGAAAATCCAGCACTAGGAGATGCGCTGAACACAGGACTCAAGGCACCTTAAAACACTGCTGAAATGTTTGTGTGGCCCTGGACTCTGGGCTCAGTAGTTTTACACTTCAGCTTTTCTGTGCTCATCCTGAGAAATAGGTGTCTTATTCCTAGGGAGGATTCCCAACTCTCTGAGGCCAACAAGTTACCCAGGAGATGACTCTGAAGGATGTGCATAAGTGCACAGGTGGGTGCGGGGTGTGCCGTGTGAAGGCACAGAGCCCACCATGAGGGTCTTGGCACCCAAACTTACACACAAGCCCTTCATGTCACACAGAGACATCTGCAGAGGAGGGAGACTGTGGGGTCCCATCTTCAGTCTGCTTCAGAGGTGTTGAGATTCTGCCCAGGAGAGGTGACTTCCCTCGACCCATTACCACAGGCTGTGATGCTTGGGGTGTCTGGAGATGGGTGTGCTCTAGGAAAGCAGCCATTCCAGGCCGTCAGTCCAATTTCTCATCAGAGGCAATAGACTGAGGCAGGGACCTAGTGAGCCCAGAGCAATTAGGAGCTGTCTCTCGCCTTGCCTCATGCCAGCTGCCACAGCTGTCACTCAGGAAGTGCCTGGAGCAATGGCCAGGCTTGAAGTACTCATGGCCCCCTCCACTCCATGCAGGGTCCTGATCCCTGGGGCAGCTTCCCAGCCTGAGTTCTGCCAGCCTTGCGATGTAGGTACCCATTTCCCAGAGGACACCAGGATCAGAGATCTGCATTGTTTCCAAGGCAGGACATCCTTAAGCTCCTCTTACCTCTGCCTAGCCTCAGTTTCCCCTGCCAGGCCCTCGTCCTCTGGAGCACGGTTTTCAGCTTTGCTGTCCCATGACTTTTAAGAATGTCCCTCTGGGAGACCCCCGTGGGAACAGAGTATCTCAGAGGGACAGGAGCTGTGTCCCTGAATGTGTGTGCGGTCAGCTGGGTTTTTGTGGTTATGGACATCAAACCTGGCCACGAGAGCCAGAAGCTCCTCCTGTTCTGTGGCCTTCTCCTCTGTCTTCCAGCTCAGTGACTCCTGGGCTCAGGAAATTCTAGGGACCAGAAAGAGGCTCAAAAGTTTCAGCCTGAGGAATGTACCACCTCATTTGTCACCTCAGCAGATCACTGAAGCAGGCTGTGTGGTGACAGCATCAACCCCATTTTACAAGACAGGAAACTAAGTCTAGTACAGGTGCCACATTCAAGGCACAGAGCTGGTGACAGCAGCCAAGCTTCATTCCAGTCCCCTACCCCTTGGACTCTGCCTCTAGTGCCTTTTTCTAAGCAAAGTTGCTTCTCAAGGAGGAACAAACTTAAAGACCTGTCCCCTTTGCCCTCATATGGACTCTGTTCCCAGCTGTCCCGTCTATTTCCACCACTATCAGGAGATGGGCCTCAGATGAGTCAGAAAGGGTGGCCAGAGGAGTGCAGGGAGCAGAGCAGACAGATGCCCCCAGGTTCCAGACTGTACCCTCTCCCGGCCCCACCTGTATCTGCAAGTCTATAAATTCCATTATTCATCAAGTGACTGTGTAAGTTTGCCTGAACAATGAATATTTTATTCACCTCCAGACATTGTCCCCAGCGGGTTCTTGGAACAATATTATTCTCCAGCCAAGGAGCAGAGGCCAGAGCTTCTCCTGTCCCTGAACACTCTCTCCCCACCACCGGTATCTCCCCACCTCCTCCCATCAGCTCAGGCAGGGCTATAATCAGCGGTCCAATCATGACCTTGAACTTGGTGCTAACTTTTCCTCTACTTTGATTTCCTCCTCCAGACAATGGGTTCATTGACTGCCTTGGCAGGCTCATCCCAGCCCTCCACCGCTTTACCCTACCCCGCAGGGCCCTGGTCTCTGCCGGGAGCTCTCCCTGGTACTGAATGCTGAATGTGGATGACAAGACCATGCTGGTGACAGAGACAAAGTCTAGGAGGGGATTACACTGATGTTGAGAAGAGAGTGTTCTGGCGTTCAGAGGCAAAAACCCTGGCCTCAAGGAAGGGAAAAATTATGTTAGTCTTGGGAGGAGGGGGTCTGGCCTCTGGACATAGTGACCCCCAACTTCTCTTCCCTCCCCTGCCTGACACTTGGGAAAACTCTCAGCTCTCCTAGTGTCTCCAACTTCCTGAGCCAAGGATCGGCAGGCAAAGTCCATGGAGAGCCCTTTGGGAAAGTCCTAAGGCCCATATGTCTCCCAGTGGGCACCCAGGAAATTCAGTGTGATGGTGATAGACAGCACCTTCCCCAGATGGGGGAGTGACAAACATAATTCACACCCTGTGATCACACTATTTACTTCCATGATGCATAGAGGAGAGGCTAGGGCTGCCAGGCTAAAGAGCTATTGGGATTAGCTGGGTGTGGTGGCTCAC
>PVJX010014539.1:0-44481 GCA_004027295.1 Dolichotis patagonum | reverse complement strand
CAACCTGATGCTACAACTCAAACATCTAGAAAAAGAAGAGCAAGCCAAGCCCAAAGCCAAAAGAAGGGAGGAAATTATAAGGATTAGAGCAGAAATTAATGCAATAGAGACTAAGAAAACAGTACAAAGGATCAATGAATCAAAGAGTTGGTTCTTTGAAAGAATAAATAAAATTGATAAGCCCCTAGCCAACCTTATTTAAAAAAGGAAAGAAAAAACTCAAATTCATGCAATAAGGAATGAAAAAGGTGAAATTACTACAGACTTGGTGGAAATACAGAAGATCATCAACACCTATTTCAAAAACCTCTTCTCTCATAGGTTCGATAACACTGAAGAAATAGATACGTATGAACTACCAAAGCTGGATCAGGAAGATGTAAAACTGCTAAATAACCCAATTTCTATTACTGAAATTGAAAATGTAATTAAGTCCTTGTCAACAAAGAAGAGCCCAGGCCCAGATGGATTCACTGCAGAATTCTACAAGAAAGAAATACAAGAAGACTTAGAAGAAATACAAAGAAGACTTAATTCCGACACTCCTCAAACTCTTCAATGAAATTGAAAGGGAAGCAATTCTTCCTAAGTCATTCCTGTAAGAAAATATTACTCTAGTACCAAAACCAGAGAAAGACCCAACTAAAAAAGAGAACTATAGGCCAATCTCCCTAATGAGCATAGATGCAAAAACTCTCAATAAAATATTGGCAAACAGGATACAGCAAATCATCAATAAGATTATTCACCCCTACCAAGTGGGATTTATCCCAGGAATGCAGGGATGGTTCAACATACGTAAATCAATAAATGTAATCCACCATATCAATAGAGCCAAAAGCAAGAACCACATGATCATCTCTATAGATGCACAAAAAGCTTTTGATAAGGTCCGACACTCAGTCATGATAAGAACCTTACAGAGAATTGGAATAGAAGGTCTTTATCTCAATATGGTAAAGGCCATCTATGACAAACCAACAGCCAGCATCATATTAAATGGTCAAAAACTGAAAGTCTTTACCTTAAAATCAGGTACAAGATAAGGATGTCCTCTATCACTGCTCCTATTCAACATAATACTGGAAATACTAGCCAGAGCAGTTAGACAAGAGAGAGAAATAAAAGGAGTAAAGATAGGAAAAGAGGAAGTTAAATTATCATTATTTGCAGATGACATGATACTTTACATAAAGACCCCCAAAACTCCATTGAAAAACTCCTAGATATAATAAATAAATTCAGCAATGTAGCTGGTTACAAAGTCAATACTCAAAAATCAATAGCATTCCTATATACTAACAACAAAAATACTGAGAGAGAAGTAAGAGAAGCCACACCATTCACACTAGCATCCAAAAAAATGAAATACTTAGGAATTAATCTCATGAAAGAAGTAAAAGAGCTATACAGGGAAAATTATAACACCCTGAAAAAGGAAATTGAAGAGGACCTCAGAAAATGGAAAGACATCCCTTGTTCATGGATAGGAAGAACAAACATTGTGAAAATGGCCATTCTCCCAAAATTTCTATACAGATTCAATGAAATCCCAATCAAAATACCACTAACATACCTCATAGATCTAGAGAAATCACTCCTAAAATTCATCTGGAACCAGAAGAGACCTAGAAGAGCAAAGGCAATTCTAAGCAGCAAAGGCAAGGCAGGGGACATCACAATCCCTGATTTGAAATTATACTACAAAGCTACAGTAATAAAATCAACATAGTACTAGAATAAGAACAGACCTGAAGATCAATGGAATAGATTGGAAGATATAACCACAAACCCACTCAACCACCTTATCTTTGATAAAGGGGCCAAACATGTTCACTGGAAGAATGATAGTCTCTTCAACAAATGGTGCTGGAAAAATTGGCTATTCATATGCAGAAGACTAAAACTAGGCCCATGCCTATAACCATGTACTAAACTAAAATCTAAATGGATCAAAGATCTAAATCTTAAAACAGAAACACTAAATCTGTTGGAAGACAAAGTAGGTAAAAACCTCAAAGATGTAGGGGTAGGTAGAGAATTCATGAACAAGAATCAAACTGCATGGGAAATAATTCCCAGAATCAATAACTGGGACCATTTTTTATTAAAGAGTTTCTGCATGCCAAAAGAAATTTCCAGCAGAGTGAAAAGAAAACCCACAAATTGGGAAAAAATCTTAATGGATTGTCCCTCAGACAAAGGACTTCTGTCTAGAACTTATAAAGAATTTTAAAAAATCAGACCCTCAAAATTCAAAGACCCAGTCCAAAAATGGGCATCTGAAATGAGTACACAATTCTCAGATGAAGAATTACAAATGGCAAATAAATACATGAAAAAATGTTCATCATCATTAGGCATTAGAGAAATGCAAATTAAAACTACAGTGAGATTTCATCTTACCCCAGAAAGAATGGCCAGGATGAAGAAAACTACCAACAACAAATGCTGGAGAGACTGCAGAGAAAAAGAAACTCTTCTGCACCGTTGGTGGGAGTGTAGACTGGTACAATCACAGTGGAGGTCAGTTTGGAGGTTCCTCAAAAAGCTGGGGTTGAAAGTCCCATTTGACCAGCTATTCCACCTCTGGGCATATCCCCAGAAGAACTGAAAACATCATACCGCAGTGATATATGTTCACCCATGTTTATAGCAGCACAATTTGTAATAGCCAGATCTTGGAAACAACCTAAGTGCCCATCAACTGAGGAGTGGATTAAAAAGTTGTGGTATTTTTATACAGTGGAGTACTACTCAGCTATAAGAATGATCACATTGAGATATTTATAAATAAATGGGACACAACTTGAGACCATACTCATAAGCAAAATAAACCAAACTCACATGTGTAAATACCGTATAGTCTCCCTAGTATGAGTGTTGGTAAAAGTATATAAGATTTTATAGTAATCATGATTCCCCATTTCATTGCTTTGAAGCCTTTCAATGTTTTCATTCATCATTTGGAAAGGTTTTAATCTGTTTTGTTTGACTTATTATGCGTGATGGTATGAACAGTGGTTTTGAAGAAAACAAAACATTATGGCAGCCACTGCTGATTTAATATCGTCTTCCTTAGAAGTCCTACCATGCTTCTACTCTGCTATTACCATCAGTTCTATCATGTTGTGTCTCATTGGGATTTTAATATATGTGATAATATAAACAAATCTTTTTATTCAAAATGAGATATTATATTAGCCATTGATCATAGTTATTCGGTTCAGAATGTTCTGTAATTCTTTCATTCTCTTGAACGGTTTTATACTATTGTGTTATGTTTGATATTATTGTATCTGAAACTATGTTCAACTATAGCAGAGAAAGAGATATTTTGACAGCTACTGTTAATGTCCAGTTGTCTTGTTGTAAAGTGTTGTGTTGCTTATGTTGTTCTGTTCTGATCTGCTTGGTTCTGCCCTCTTTTGTTTTATTCTCTTTAAAATAAAAAAAGTAATGAGAACTGTAGGAGTAATAAAACCCAAAATGTATAATTGCTACTGTAAAAGAGAGAGCAAAAGAAAGTGCTCTAAAGGATATAATTGCATGTACGTTTAAGTGTGGAAGATAGATGATCCTACTACTGTTTTTGTTAGATTGTTGAGCAGAACTCTTATTAGTCTCACTGTTTGAATGTCTACTTTGTATGCTTTAATTTTGTAACTTGAACAACTATTTCCAAGATGACAGTATGTAATTTATCAACTAGTGATTTCTTATTGGTTTTTGTTGTTGTTGTTGTTGTTTTCTTTTATTCCTTTGGAATTCTGTATTGTTGCTACCCTTTTTTTCTGTTTTGTTTGGTTGGTTTTTTTTCTTTCTAAATAAAATTTTTTAAAAAAAGAAAAATTTAAGTAAATATATTGTCTTCAATATCAGAAATAAAGGCTATTTTTAAATGACATAAATATCTTCAAAATCAAGCTTTATTTCATGGCAAATGCTTAACAAAATGTAATTTTTGCTGTGCAAGTTCTCTATCAAAAGTGGAAGCACTTGTTTAAATTACCACTAGGCATTAAAATGTACTTGTCAATGGAGGGAAATATTCTGTCTACATAGGACCATACACATATACACGCAAAGGCTATAGGAAACTGCCTCGAGGGGTGCTTTCTGAGCTTCCATAGATTCCTACCCTGGAGGGGCTTCCCTGAAATATTACTAAAAATACATATTACAGCAATACTTTCTCTCCTCCATTCAGAAAAATCTTATATAGACACATTTATGTAATGAAGAAAATTTCTTACTGAAATACATATATCACTCTATAAATCTGCTTTAACAATTGAAAAAAGATAAATGTCTCAAATCAGAAAGATTTAAAAGACAGGTCAGTTAAAATAGTGCTTTGATTATAGAAGATTACTAGTTGTCGAGCCATTATGTCAGATGTATAAAGAGATTAAATTATAAGAGTAAGTTTTAAATTCTCGGCTAAACTGGATTCATAAATTGAGGAAAGACATGGTTCAAGGAAGACTGAAAGTTCTGCTAAACTGTTTAGATCCACTAGCAACACAGCTACGAAGAAAGAATACCTTATCAGAAAACAGTGTAGGCTGTGGAAAATTAATAGAGAGTGCTAGACCCAACCTTGGTGTAGAATTACACGGACAGGATTAGGAAGTGAGGGGAAAGTAATTAAGTAGAACGAACAGCCGGAAAGAACTGAAAAGCAAAAGATCAGATGGTCCTGAGGTTGAGTCCCTCACCATCTGTTGGCAATCATCAAAATTTATTTGATCTTATTGCATATTGACTTTGTAAAAGGCACAAAAATGAAACCTCATTCTAATGAACGAATAGGTGAGACACAAAGCGAATGCCCACTGTCGCACTGCTCATTAGTGCGGTGAGTAAATCCATTCCCATTGTAACATAATACAATTAATACATCTAATTGTTTCTTTTTTGTCTGTGTCCCTGACATCAGCTTCTTAGAAATGGTTCCTATCTTTTCCTGGCCTTTTGTGATTTGGTTGGAGGACTTTGTAATTTTACTGACATTGTTTATTATGCTTGGCCATGCAATTTGCTTTTGTAAAATTTCTAGGTGACTGAATGTGTCCATTAGGAAAGTGGGTCAATCAGCCACTTATGTTTGCTTTAATCTGCATCAGCACCTGTGATTTTGAAGGCGCTCACAGTCCATGCAGCTTTCCAGCGCGAAAACCTACCTCGGTCCTCTGTCTTCCTCTGACCCTCATCTCCCGTCCATCATGGACCAGATTCTCCCATGATTCTCCTACATGCTCTGCTTTGTCACTATTTGGGGGTTTCCTCCCTCCATTTTCAGACGCCCTGAGATTTTGCACTTCAAGTTTTCTTAGTCTTAACTGTCACCTGCCTCTTTATCATCCCCTTCCAACCCATCTTCCACTTCATGGGAAAAAAGAAAAGAATAAATAAATAAATAAAATAAATAAATAACAAATCAAACCACAAATGTGACCCTTAAATCTCTGTTGACAGATTTGTTCCCCCAGCACTTACAGGATCGAGTCAAAAGGTGTCGGTGTGGTATGGGAAACCCTAACCACGCGGTCCCCTGTCAGTTTTAACCTCCTGAGCATTTTTCTCCAGTCTCACAGTTCACGCTCTTCAGCAAAACCAGAGTGATTTATAAAGCAATTACTAATAAATAATTAAGCAAGTTTTATTATAATCAACTCATGACATGCCTCAGGGATGAATATTTCTATTCACTCTTGAGGTTTGTGCTATGCATTAGCATTTAAAAATTAACTGCTTGTGTTCCAGACTGGGAGCCTCTCTAGAAAGACAGGCCAGCACAGCCGGCTGTCACCCAGAGCAGCTGTGCAGGAGAGCTCCACACAGCTCCGGGAGATGCACGGCTTCATCATCGGATCCCCGCACACGTATTAGCATTGCCCAGCAGCCGTGCAGGGTGCAGCTGTGCAGGAGCGCTTCATATTTCCCTTTATTAAAAAATGATTGAGACGGTGTCATTCTTTGTCAAGTATCATCTTTCATGTACCTAGCAACACACTTTCAACAAGCTGGATATTTGAAAGCTTTATCAGAAAGGCTGGGCGCCTCAAATCAAAGATTTTATTTAATTTAGTTCTGAAATTGCTTGAGGAAAATAAATTGATGGATTTTTCAATTTCACAGTTACATTTGCATTGCAGATGGACTATTTAACAGGTCACATAATCAATAAAATTACTGCTGAAGCACAGCATGTGCTCATGGGAGACGCTAACATCTCAGTTACTTCTTTCTAAAACTTTATCCCATGTTTGTTTGCTTGCTAAAGTTTGCTATTCATGAGAAATTACTATCATGTGTTGAAAAATAAATAACTGAATTTTTTACAGCTCTTTGGACATGATATTCATTTCTTTTGCTGGAATTATATATATTAATAAGTAGAAATATGCTACGTCACTCCCTCTATCCTTGGGAAGAATACACAGAGGCACACTGTGTGAGGTGATTTAAAATGCTTAATTATATTATTACTGTGCTTGATGCCAGCTGAGAAAGTTCTTTAAATGTCTTCAGCACTCTGTAAACAGGGTAAAATGAACACTTAGTAGTAGGAAAGAAACGGTCTGCATTTTTAAATAGCCATTTTCTTCCTTCTAAAGAGTAGAAGACGGTTGCTTTATATTTTATTGGCCAGCACCACCTTATAAATTTTAATGACTTCACTGAAATGCAATTGAAACACAAGAAACAGCAAATAAAGTGTTACATATATGATTATACATAAAGCTTGTTTGAACTTAATTGTTTCTAGATAGAAGTTAGAAATGAATAAAGAAATCTGTCTACCATGTTGATATTACCGTAGAAAATCATAACTAAGATGTTAAAGCATACTCCTCCAAAATTTTTAAATCTATTCATATGGATGGTAAACACAGCTATGAACAAACTGCAGATATTATGTTGCACTTCTCTCCTATTTTTAGAAAATTTCTCATGACTTTCCATGTTATTAAAAATCTTCTTCAAGATGTAATATAAATCATTACATTTTATTAGTAGTAAAATGTCTACGAAAATAAATGACATAGCCTGTAGCCAACTATAGCCTACACCTGTAGCCACTATAGCTATTGCCATGGCATCTAAATGACTAATTTTAGAAGTGTAACACCAGTTTTAATCTGCACATTTAAATTTTACAATATGAATGGTATGTATAAGCACATATTTTTACTAAAATAATAACTAAAATACATGCATTATTTTGTACTCCAAGTTTTTAAAAGTTCTTAATAAGCAATGGTATACTTGTAGTTTTCTATTCATAAGAAGTTAAAAGACAGATAAATGATGAAGAAACACTGTTAATGATAACTAGGAATGTATTGAAACCTTGGAATAAAATACTTCTGAACAGATAGATATACACAAGGCAGCATTATGAAATTATTATTATTATTTGGTACTGGAAGTCAAACTCAGGACCTTGTACTTGCCAGACAGGAACATATGCCACTGAACTGTATCTTCAGCCTCTCAAACTCATTTTAATCGAAATGTGACAGGGGACTTTTCCGTGTTACATATTATGGAATAATTTTAAGTAGACAAATAGTTTTATAATACAAAATGTTATTGACAACGGTGGGTATATTAAAATACTTAAAGCCTTGATCACTTTTATAGATAAATTTTTTATCTTCAAATTAAAAAAATATAACCATTGTTTGATCAGTCATGACATTAAATGTGTTTTTCCAAGGTTCATTAGGTCTTTTTCAAGAAACTCCCTTTATATTTTGTCAGTTCTGTATGCTACAAATATTTTGCCCATGTTGTCATTTACTTTATGGTGATTTTCAGACACCAAAATTTTCCTGCATATTTTTCTTTAAAATTTTTTCTTATCATTTTTGCACAGCCTAACTCTTTAATTTTGTTTTTAATGTCACATCTGGAATTTGTCTGGCATACAGTAGGAGGCAAGCAAGCACCATTACACGTAGGTCTGAAAGGGCATCTTTATCCCTGAGTTCCGTTCGTGCTTGCAAGGAAAGCTGTGTTCAATCCCTAGGCTTTTGTCTTTTTTCTAGCTGCTCAGTTAAATGTGGGACTGATCTAAGTGGTACTTTCTTAAACTCCACGACACACCATCATTAAACATTTGCATTACAAAAGTGATACTTTTCCTCTTCAGATTTATGTTTTCTTTTAAAACAATACAAGCTTAACCTCGACCCAAATCACTCACCATATACTAAACTGAAACAGGAATGGGTCAAAGATCTAAGATTAGAAAAAAAAAAAAAACAGTTAATCTGCTGGAAGACAAAATAGGTTAAACTCTTGAAGACATAGGTGTAGGCAACTTTCAGAACAAAACCCCAGATGCACAAGAAATAATACCAAGAATCTACAAACGGAATCGTGTCAAACTGAAAACCTTCTGTGCAGTAAATAAAACCACCAGCAGAGTGAAAGACAGTCTGCAGAATGGGAAAAAAAGTTTGCCAGCTCCTCCTCAGACAAAGGACTTATACCTAGAATATGCAAAGAACTCAAAAAAATTAGACTCCACCAAACTTAAAGGCCTACTTAAAAATAGGTATCAATAGATACTTCTCTGATAAAGAAATACAAATGGCCAATAATTATGTAAAAAAGATTTTCAACATCACTGATCATTTGAGAAACCATGTGACAGTTAAACTTGTGTGTTTCTCTTATATGAAAAACTATATATATATTACATATACAAATTATATGTGTATAAAAGAGAATATACATATTATCTTATACAAAAAACTGTATATATGTATATATACATTTATGTCAAAATAAAAGACATAATAGAGAAAAAAGAGAAAAAATATTGTAGTCCAGTGTAGACAACATACCTAAAAGTCTTGACTAAGTACAATTTTCTTATATTTTTATATGTTCTTTGGCCTATTAGTCTGGTTCTCAATCTGCACTTGTGATAATTAGCTTTGTAAGGTCTTATAAGATAAATAAATTAATCTGATGCTGGAAAAATAAAAGCGATGAAGATAAGAAGGGAAAAGAAGGGAACCAAAAAGAGTTCTGTATGTGGGCAATCTGTTGCAGTGAATGTGATTATTACATATTGCAAACAAGCACTGATAAAAGTAAAATAAATAAATAAATAAATAAATAATAAAACAATGCAATGTAGCACAAAAAAGTTGACTAAATAAAAATGTAAAGAATTACCAAAAATTAGTTTAAAGCCTTTTGCTCAGTACTCGGTACTGATACTGCCAACACTTTGGCGCACTTAGTTCTGTGACACTTTTCTCTCACTTTGCCCCTTCTAGAAGCTGTGAGAGCTGCATCAAAGCCCTTTCAATAGTTTCATAATGACGACTCCCTAATTCTTCCTGCAGAGTCTTAAATGGGCTCCTAATTTTTAAAAAATTCCTTATTCTTGGAGTGGGTTTTGAAACATAATTTTTAAAGAACCTCAACAAACAAATTCATTCTCTGAAAACAGAAAACAATTTTTAAAAAAAAACTCATTAAAATGGAAATTCTCTGTTTTCACCAGCGGGTGGCAATCTCAACATATACGCAGCTTGGTATTTCCAACACAACTAAATCTTGCAAAACGGAAAACGACCTAAAATGTCTGACAAGCAGGAACACTAGCAGCTGTTGTTACCCATGAGTTGTTGTGATTAAAAGAGAGAGAGAGAGAGAAAGAGAAATCTGCAGAAATAACCGTGAGGGAAAGCATTACACAACATGAAACAACCCTACTGTGCTTTACTGTGGGATGGGAGGAAATCAAAGCTATCCATTAGAACAGTTTCTCACGTGCTCCTAAAAAAGCCTGGCGTTTCATATTTTTCCAGTTAGGATTGAAATTGAAATTGACATCAAATCATCAAATTTCCTATAATCGCATGAATTTTAGCTGTTGGTAAAAAACAAAAGAAAAAGTTACAAGGGATCCAATTGTGATGAGCAAATCCACAAGTCACAGTCTAGAATGACACTTCGCTCCAATTTTAGAAAGAAAAATGAATATAGAATTAAAGTGATTGTTCTCTTAAGCGTACAGTTCTGTAGCTCCAAACATCAGGTCAGGAAAGAAGAAAGAAGACAGTCTGGGACACTTTCACTGATAATTTTGCTCTGCATATTTATATGCTCAGTCTCCAAAGCAAATACAGGATAAGTGTAGCATGCAGTATTAGATTACTTTGTAGATAAACCATTCCGTTTCTTGCACTGGTAATTTAAATTGAACTGAATGGTAAAATCACTTGAGAGAATCCTCAACGTGTAAGTCATTGTAAAAATAAAATACAGTTAGCAGGAAAGTTCTGGAGTTTAATCTTCAAACAAACAGCATGCTCCCAAACAGCTATGGCCTCCCCCTGCCCCACCCCTGGGCACCCCTGCCCCATCATCTCTGCAAGGCCTAGCCCTTGGCTATCAATGGTTTGTTAGTCCCAGGTGTTTCTATCCCATTGAGTCCCTGCTGAGACTGGGAGACGGGCCCTCTGGCAAACAGGTAAGAAGTACTGAACCTTCAAGAGGCCAGGTCAAGTCACGACTCAGGAGCATCTGGAGAGAAGTACTCAAGCCAAAAAGGGGGGGGGGATGATAAAGCTGACCTAGAATAAAGCCATAATAGCTGCAGGAGTCAGGCCTATGAAAGTGGAGTAGTAACTACATCTGACTGAATTTAGGGATTCTAAAGCTTGATATACATCAAAACCTAAAATGTGCAAACTTTTCCAACAGCACCTAATATCAGAGAGGGAGGGGAGGTAGTAGATATGTTCAAAGAGTGTTATACATATATATAAAAATACCACAATGAAAAAAGTTATCCTCTTCGGCTTGCCTTTTGCTACTGGTGCAATTTCCATAACTAGACTCAATATTCTAGCAGTAAGGAATTAAACAGAGCTTCTATAAGATGGACACCTTTTTTCATTAATGAGACAAAATATTCATTTAGTTTTTTGAGTATGGATCTAGAGCTTTGAATAAGTACTTATTAGAGGTCAGTTTAATTGTGAATGCCTCGAAAATGAGCGGTCCACTGTCTCAAGTACTAAGCCAGATTCAGCAATCTAAGGGATATTAAAATTGCCCCAATAGTTGGCGATGAATGAAATAATGTGTGATCAAGTGCCAAAACGAGCATTTCACATGCCAAGAGCTTTAATAGTTCAGACCTGATGAGCAGCAGTGGCAGACAGAAGGACTTAACAGCTAACATTCACTGAGTGTTTATTCAGTGCCAGACCTTGCCCCATATACTCCAATACCATGAGCTCATGTAATCCTCACGTCAACCCTGTGAGTGAGATGCTATTATTACCTCCATTCTACAAGTGCGGAAACTGAGGCTGGGAGACGTTGTTAAGCGACTCACCCGGAGTCCACAGTAAGTAGTTGGGAATATCTGGGTCCTGAACCTAGACAGTTTGACTCCAGAGATTCACATAACCACCCCACTGTGCATTCCCTTTGCACAGCTGCGGCCCCACGCAGCTCGGTTGCACCTGGAAAATCAGAGATGGCTCATTTAGCTTGGTGCGTGGCGGCTGCTCTCTGATCTGCAGAGACCGGCACTTCCCAGCTCCCTTTTTATGGGAGACCAGGCAAAATGGATATAATGACACAATCTGAAGCTTTGTCACATCTGAGTCCACTGCATTCGTGAGGATCCGGCTTGCAGTGTGAGTTAGGGCTCTGTGAAAATGAGCAGCATAAATGTCAAAACAATTCACAACAAAAGATTTATGAAAAGCATTGGTAGGATGATCCATTTTTATTGAGGATACTGACGCAGAGAGTTCAAAATTATTTACATCTTTTTCACTCAAATAACAAGCAAGACAGAATGCATATCATGGACGGGGCCCTGCGATAGACAGAATGATTTCCCTGCAGGCCTTGGGGAGATGTTTATTGGTCTTCAGAAACAGATGTACTTCTTCAGGTTTTTTATTGGGATTTAAATTTTTGAATTCTAAGTATACAAGGAGAAAGATGGGTATGAAAAGTTCTACAGAACAGCAAAATATATACACTAAAAGGGAAACAGTCTACTCCCAAATTAGTTGAGAATATTTATGCGAGTGAAAAACCAATAACCCAGACCTGTCATGATAATGTTCTCAATCTTAAGAGTGAAGTGTTATGAATAATGATCAAGGAATTTCTTCCCCAGAAATAAATTATTGAGTCTTTTTATACTGTTCTTTAGGGGAAACAACAAAAGAACAATTTCAGTTAAACTAATGGAAAGTGAAGAACAACTACCAAGAAAATGTGATTTTATGTCTTACATTAAGCAACTTAAACATTTCTCTAGACAAGTAATATTTTTAAGGAGCCAAATTTTGCCTCACAGAGAACCAGCTGGCTATGAAATATAATCTCTTTAGCTGGACAGAGGATAAACAAAGTTTAGTCCTTCGTGCAGGACATGCAATGAAGACAGAAAGCACATTGCCCCGGGATTTGTCCCAAGCAGGTGTCAGCGGCCTCCCGGGTGAGAGCTGCCAAGTCCCTACTTATTCCCTGGCTCATGAACGGAAAGGCAGAGGGTGCTGGTGTCTTCGGGTCACTCCTACACGCATACCAGAAGTGGATGTGCTTTGAGGCAGCTCCGTTACATCTCGAGGCAGAAACACAGTGACAAATTCCTGGGCCATGCTTGTTGTTCCCCAGAGGATGTGGAAGAAGAGAGTCCTTTCTCAGAAGTTCTCTTCCCACAATCCCAGTGACTGGTCCAGGGCTTATTTACAGCTCTCAAGAATTTCCTTTTACTGCGCAAATACCCCCAAGACAGATCATACCTTATCAGCAGAGACCTCCAGGAAGCTGAGAGCTGGTTAACACTGCAGCATAGTTATCATTTAGACCCCAAGGGAAAGCAACTCAGTTGGCCTGCTGCTTTATCCTGGGGATGGTGTGGGAATGAGATGAGAAGGACAGGGAAAGAAGAAGAGCACTGTTGGTCAAGAAAGCCGCGGAGGGGAGAAAGGAGAAAGAAGGGAAAAGGGAAAAATAAGACCACATTACTAGTTTCTGATAGTTCATTGAAAAGAAAGGATTATACTAATATCATTTGGAGAACAATACTTTATGCCTATATTTTATACTCTGAGCAGCTACTTTAAAATAACAGCATGCAACGTATTAACTAGTGTTAATCTCCTACTATATTGAAATTTTGTTTCACTATTTTTCCATAAAGTTGAAAAAAGTTTTTAAAAAAAACCACAGACAGAAAAAGAGAAAGAAACAAAGAAAAAGAAAACCAATAACCACTACATTCTTGTTATGGGTCAATTTTTCTATTTTCATCTGTATTAAGACCACAGAGGAAAGGTGTTAGCGATCAGCTGGAAGGGTATACATCAAATTTGGGGAATCACACTGCAATCATACTGTTCATATTTGTATACTGCTGAGTAGGTCGTTAACAAGAGTAATTGAGATCTGACCAACAGCAGCAGGATTTACAGGAAAAATGAACAATATGCTTTAGCTTAACTCTAGTTTCTAGCAAATAGAATTTTTACTACTATTTACCTATTCACCAGAGAGAAGTGGAAAATGTAACTAAAGTTTTGCAGGTCAAAATAACAAATAAAAACAGTCTTAAGTGTAATTGAACCAATTAAGAAAGCAATTACTTTTTGGTGTTTTTTACTCTACATGTTTTCTTCTCAGTTGTTTTTTTTTCTTTTTGTCTCCCAAATATTCTTTAAGTCTATTCAGAAATGAACATTAATATTATGTAAGATTTATGACAGAAAACTAGATACTTTTAAACATCTTTATAGTTTGATTGTTTCTATAACAAAACAGAAACAGATACTTCCAGATTCTACAATTGGAAGCAAAAAAACAAAAATAGCTGTTGTTTCTTGCTTTCCATAGCCAATCATATTTTTAGACATTTTCTTATTAATTCCCAAAGTCCATCTCTTGTTTTTACAACTCAAATTACACAAATTTTCTTGGGGAGTTATTTCTCTGGCCCTCCACCAATCTGTGTTTTGACACGTCACTGACCAATGACAGCAAGAAATCCCTCCACACACTGGGTCAGGGGCTTCATTACCCAAGCTGGTTCCCAGAATTTGTGCAGAAAGTGCAGGAGGAGGTAACATTCTCCGTTTTCCTCTGGACTTGAAGCATAGAGACACACTGGACTTGAAGCAAGCAAGCCTCACACTGAAGGCAATGCAGGGAATGGCAGACTGAATAAATGTGGCAGAGTTATAAATATTTGAGCCCTGTTCGAACCTTAAGAATTTTCTATTATGTGTGCCAATATATTATTTGTCCTAAGCTATTATCACTAGGATTTTCTTTTCTGCACAATCAGAGGAAATCCATCAGTGCAGAAGTGTGATGGCTTTGCTTACTCTATGACCATTCCTTCATTTAATATATTAGATATTTGACAAGAATGCCATACTTCCTCAACTCTGAAGCAACCTTTCCTACTTCACACACACACACACACACACACACACACACACACACACACACACGACTGAAATGGGAGTCATGATGTTCTTGGTATTTAGTTATCCAAGTAAAAGAGGAATTCTGTCACTGAGTAATGCTCTGTCATTTGCTTTAGTATCACACACCATGCAGCTGCACACTGACTGAAATTCTGATTCCAAATTTTCATTGAAAATGCTTTTTTTAAGACCACATTATGAAGGAGCTCTGAAAGGAAATGTTACTGTGATAGCACAAGCTAAAGATTACCCAGTAGAAGTTAGGCAATGGAATGAAAGGCAACAGAAATTGCCAAACCTTGTTGATGGATCATCATATTTTCAAAGCTAGACAAGAATTGTACAAATGATACATGCTTAAACAGAAATGTAGTCAGATCCCCAAATATATGTTGCTCAAAAATCTTTGGCTGAACTTCAAAGACGCTATTTAACTTCCACAAATAACTAATTCAGATAAAGATGAAATGAATGGATGACTTTAATCAATAAAATGAGATAAAAATCTCATCACTCTTCAATGTTAAAAGATCAATGTATTGACCTTAAATATGTTAAAGAAATTTTTCTCTTAAGAAATGCATTTTACTCATGATATGTTAAATGGTTGACTGGATAAGACTGATTCTGCAGAGATTTTAAATTGAAAATATGCTCTTTTATTCAGTGCTAGAAGTCCAAACCGGGACTTGATGCATGCTAGGAAAGTCCACCACAGAGCTGTAGCCTCAGCCCTTTTTCCATCTTTCATTGTGAGATAAGACCTTGCCAAGTTGCCCAGGCAGGCCTTGAACATGCAGTCCCTTTGCCTGAGCCTCCCAAGTGGCTGGGATTAGAAGTATGCACCATTATACTTAGCTTGACCCCAAATATGAGGAAGACTGTGATTCAATTCTTATGAAACTTTAGTTGTAATATGTTACTATTTTCATGGTTTTCTTAACTTACAAGTAGTAATATTTATTTACAGATTCTGTTTCTAAGATACAGAGTAAAAATATGTAGACATCTCTACCTCCTATAAGAAAACAGAATAAGAGGCAGGCAAGCAGGCAGGCAGGCAGGCAGGAAGGAAGGATCATAATAAGAGAGGAAACTTAGTGGAGGTGAAGCAGTGAGGTCCCCTGCAAGACCAGCAGCCATTGCAATGAGCTGAAACAAGAGCCATAAATTTAGGAGGCTTTTGTTGTATTGGAAGCTGTCAATAATTGGGAATTATTACAGGCCAGAAAACTTTGGGGAGTCTTTACATCTGGAACATGTTCCAGCTAAGAAGTAAAGATAGCCATCCTCAAAGAATATACTGTCCTTTCTATAAACAAAGCTTTGTCGTGTAAGAACTAGAGTATTATCTTCCCTGCAGGGAGTCAACCTGCATCCTATATAGGAGACGCCACAGGCTGTTTCCAGATTAGGAGCAAGAAAAGTCCAAAACAAGCCCGGAATATTTTGCTGTACCAGAAACTAAGAAAGTACTTACAGAATCATCTGGAGTATCAAAAAGTCACAAAAGTAAGCACTGAAAAGGCTTGAGCTGATCAGATCTTGAACAATTTTGCTATCAAAATAATGGCAGTAATTGATGACAGCCCAGTAAATGCAATAGAAAGAATTGAGATAATTGATTCAGATGGGACTTGTCAACAATGCTAAATCTTCCGGACAGAAGTCTAATGAACAGTACATTGGTATAATCTGCCCCCAAAATATTTAAGTAACAAATGGGGAAATGCTTTACAATGCAGAGATCCTGCAGAAATCAACGTGAGCAGGGTGGACACCATAAACCGTGGGACAGATTGGCACTGCGTCTTCAGATATGACAACAGGGCAGAGCACTCTGTCTGTGTTAGTCCAGCAAGCCTTCTAGGCCTCAGTCCGGATGTAAAAAAAACACACCAATTTCATCTCAAAGAGGTACACTTTACAAAATAAAAAGAAAATAATAGCAGGTGCATTTTTTTTTTAAATTCTGAAGAGCATAAAGGACTGAGAAAGACTGGAGAATAGAGTCACGTGACAACTAATCACAAGTGATATCTAGGACAAGAAAAGGAAAAACACATGGGTGTGCACAAAACACACTGTTGGGACAGCTGACAATCTGAATAGATTCACGTATTGGATTGTTACACTGCCTAATACCCATTTCCAATTCGGATTGTTCTATTGTCATTGTGTAAAAGAGTGTCTTCATTTGGGGGAAATATACATTTAAGTATTTAAATGTGATAAAGCACAATTATTTAGAAAAAAATAATAACAGATATTTGAGGAAAAGAAAGAACACACAAATGTGAATAATTGAGAAATTTTAGCTAAGGGCTTATGGCAATCCTTTTTTTGTTAAGGGACTATAACTTTAAAAATAGAAATCTAAACGTTGCCAAATTTGTCCAAAATACAACATCAACATACTTTCACACACAGTACTCAGAATCTACCACTTAGTGACCCTCTTTGAAAAAGTAGCTAACAGTAAAATGCCAAATAAACTGAAAAGAATTAGTAGTATGCAAGAAGCAACAGAGACCTAGTAAATTATCACTGTTTCATCATGTCGGTATTGCTCATTTTTAAAACTTACCTTTAATGACAAACTAAAAGATTTATTCCAGATGATAGAAAAGATGAATTTCATGAATTGGTAATTAGAAAGTTCAAGTGGGCAAGAAAGAAAGGAGAAAAGGACAAAATAATCCTAGTTTTTGTCTTTCAGACCAAGATACTGGTTACTAAAAACAAAGTATATATGCCTTGAGAATATAATAGTAACAGAGGAAATAGCATAAAGCATAATTTTCAAAAAGTTAAAAACATGATTTACAGAAATATCGAATGCATATTAAAAATTCATAAACTATTTGTAAGCCTTTTTAAATGCTGCAATAAGATTACTAGTGTTAGGTAATATTTAAAAAATTATCTGAACCTCAAAAAAAAAAGAAGGCAGAACATCCCTTCAGTGTCATAAGTGTCAAAGGTCTACTCAAGATCATTTAAGTCTGGGTTCTGTGCATTTTTTTTCTATAGAAGACCAGAGAGTACTATATCTATTTTTGTCCCTGCAGGCCATAGATTTTCCAATATAAGTATTCAGTTCTGCTATAGTAGCATAAATAAGGCCCTTACATCACCTGATAGGTATGGACAACTTAGCCTTTCAGACTGTGCTCTAGTAGAGATCCGCTTCAATGACCCCATGTGTATTACTAAAGAAAGATCCCAGATTTAATGAATTTATACATTGACTTGTAACCTTCTTTCCGGTGGAGATGTAAGTAGTTTCTTCTGGTAGTCAGAATCAAAGTTTATGGTTTGTTGCCCTGTAGACTATTAACTATTATATTTAAATTTTATTATTATTATTATTATTATTATTAGGTGCTGGGAATCAAACTCAGGACCTTGCACTTGCCCAGCAGGTACTGTACCACTAAGCTATATTCCAGCCCTTAAATTTTGTTCTAACATTTTATTGAATGACATATAGTTCCTCAAATTTTGTTTGAACTTATCTTACTATCTTATATTTGTCCTTTCACTGATAAATAAGTTCAATAAAAGTTTTGACACTTAACTTTTTTATGAGTCATGATTTTACCTTTTTAAAATACAGAATGAACTTCAGGGGGGAAAAGAAAACAATTATGAGGACCAAAAAAAACCCCTTACAAATTCATGTAATTTCATAGTCTCTAGGCTTAACCAAGTAATAAAAAACAAATTTAAACACTGGCACATTCTCTGGATCCTGTGAATAATCTTCACACCCTTTAATATGACATGAAAGAATATACTTTTTCTTTTTCTGCCTTACTTTCTAGTTTTGAGGCAAAATTTTAATATAAAGAAAATTTTATATTATGCAGCAGAAGAAAGAAAATGAGGAAAGAAAATAAAAACCACCAACCATTAAAATTCAAAATAAGACTTAAATAATTCTAAATATACCAATAGTTACAAGAAATACAAATGAGTAAAATATCCTGTCTCAAAATGAAAAGTTAAAAAATGAGCTAGGGGTATATCTCAGTGCAAAAGCTATGGGTTCAGTCCCCAGTACCACAAAAATAAACAGAGTACATGAAAACACTAGACTTACATTAATAAAAAGAAATCTGACAATGTCAGGCAAAAAATTCAAAGCAAAAATGAATAATAGAAGAAAAACTACTTAATTTATATAAAAGGCATAAAACACTAAACAATTACTAAATAACATTTATCAAAAAGAAAAACTCAGAAGTCAAATAAAAACTGACACCTTTATAATTACAGTAGAAACCTTTAAGATACCTGTCTTGGACAACAATAGATTGTGTAGATGCAAAAATGAGTCTGTACGGGCAATGTTTAAAGAATAAAATTTAATACTATTCACACTCTGAGAAACATCTTTTACTGTAAATGAGAAATTTGTAATAAATAATCATGAGCTAATAACAAAGGAAATTTCAACAAATTAAAAAAACAAGATCAAAATAGCACTGATATGGTGTTATGCACAAAATGTTCACAACACAATGAAATTACATATATACAGTGAAGACATAGCAAAAAATTAAAAAGTAAAACCACACAAATAATAAATGGAGCACTTGTTTTTTGAGTCTCAAAGCTGTTATTATATGCACAGTGAATTTTCCAATTGATTATGTCTTAAAACTGAGGAATTAATAGACTAAATGACTTACACAAAATGCTAACATCTAAGAAGCTCTGGAAATCTAAACCAATTTTTTAAACTCATTTGGCAGTGAAATACAGTCTGACCTGAAGTTGGTTAGTGTTATGAACTGTTGCTAATTGACAAGAGGCTATTTAAAGTCTTTATTCTGTAGGGTGAGGGTGAATATTCATGTTTGTGCAGCCTATCTGTATGTGCATAGATTCATGAGTGTGCTTTTGACTAAGAAATGCTGTCCCAAGCCTCGAGAAGACATGATACATAAAATTCACATGAATGGCACATGAAATTCTGTTACTACTCTAAAAATTTAACATTTTTTGAGCTCTGAAACATGTGTCAGACCTAAATGGTTTGTATAAGGGAATCTACATTGACAAAGTATTTCTTCTGTATTCTAAACCTAAAAAATAAACTAAAATAAACTAAAATAAAAAATAAGGTGATGGGGGCATCTTTTCAACTCCAATATCTATTTTTCCACTCCCTAAAATTTCCCAATCAGTATTTTTCTGTGTCAGGACACCAATTTGTGACTATTACAATATGCAATCTCAAATGTTCAGTCTTTTCTTTCATTTCTTTCATGCAGAGAATAATGAAATGCAAATATTTTCCTTTTCCTAGAGGCAGAGTTTGAATATTAAGAAAAAGAATTGATATTTTGGCTGTTAGTGATTCCATCTCTAAGGGTAATGAGCCATTGAGGTTTATTGTGAAGAGCAGAAATAGGTTTGAAGAGAGAGACTGTCTGAGAGGGAACCCTGAACAGAGATGAGTGGGTTTCTTTCCCTCTTTCCCATCCTTGGCTCAAAGGAAGTTAGGAAGTGGTATATCAATGAAAGGGGGTACCACAAGGACACTTTGAAGCTTAGGGGCCCAAAAAATGTAAAATGGGGCTTTTTGCCCTACAAGAAACAAATGGGTGAATTTCAGGACCATTGCCAAGAGCACTGTTTGACTGGGTTTTGAACAGAAGTTGAATAAA
Source organism: Dolichotis patagonum (assembly GCA_004027295.1). Classification (NCBI taxonomy): domain Eukaryota; kingdom Metazoa; phylum Chordata; class Mammalia; order Rodentia; family Caviidae; genus Dolichotis; species Dolichotis patagonum. Next base: position 24,305 of record PVJX010014539.1, on the reverse strand, counting down.
CTGGAGTTTTGACTTGCATGACAATGTCACTGCCCTAGTTTATTTTCTCAGAGTAAGGAGTTAGTTAGGATTCATTTCCCTATGGATTTTGTGCACTGAAGATGCCTCCTAGTCTCTTTATTAGTGTTTTTACAATCTGTCTTTATTCTAGACCTCTTTATAAGAACAGTCTGACTATTCCATGGATTAAATCCCTGCTCGGGTTATGAATACTTCAGGAATCCTCTTCAGAGATGAGATCCTGAATATTTTGTGCAGTAGTAATGATGGGGAAGTCATTCCTTCTACTTCTACTGCAGGGGAAGAGGTACAGATCTGCCTGACATTTTCTTTTTAAGTGACCTAAGGGGGTGTCCTATATGAGAGTGATTTGCAAACATGATAGTTCATATTTCTAGCTATTCCTCTATCTCTTCACTTGTATCTTTATCAGAAGTGTGGGCAATTTTTGTTTTCAACTAATCAATAAACTTAGAAGTAAAAAGTAAGACAAGAAATTATGTTAAAAATGAGTGTAGCATATATAAAAGATCGAATGCAAATAGATTTTTATAAGCACTACTAGAACAAATAACAAAACTCTAAGAAATCTCTGTAACACTGTAGCCCTATTTCCCATGTTGAGTGTATCTAAACATTAAGCCTATGGAAGGGGCAGGCTCTTGTTTTTCCCACTTTGATGAATCAATATTTTAGCCATTCAAATCTTCTTATAGTGCATATATACCTGAATTTACCTTTTCCTTAAGTGTTTTCACAAGTGATCAAGCCAAAGGAACCCACTGCACATGATGATAATTTTCATAAAAGGTTTAAAAATATAGTTCTCATACAAAAATAAAAATAAATATACGTCCAAGATTTTATTTACTTCACTAATTAAATGAGAGACCCATTTCCAGAGGGTTCAAAAAGATATTGAATATAACTGCATGTATGTTTAAGTGTGTAGGATTGATAACCATATTACTAAGTTTTTGTTGGCTCATTGAACAGAACTGTTTGCAGTCTCACTGTTTGAATGTCCACTTTGTATGCTTTAATTTTGTAACTTGAACAACTATTTCTAAGAGGACAATATGTAATTTATCCACTAGTTATTTCTTACTGTTCATTTTTTTGAAATTATGTATTATTTCTACACTTTTTCTGTTTTTTTCTCTTTAAATAAAATTTTTTTAAAAAGATATCAAAGAAGTCAAATGTATGATTTTGAAATATTGAATCCACAAAACTTTCCACAGAAGGGCAAGTATTTTCACTCTGTAGAAAGAATTTCTTTGCATGACTATAGAAAAGATTCATTTGCAAGTTAACCTTATAGTAACTTTATGGTAAAATAGCTTAGAGGTCAAGTTGCACTTCCCAGCAGGTTGGATAATCCCCAGAGACTTTAGAACTGCACTGGACATACATTCAGCAATCCTCTTTCCTTATTCCAAACTCTTTGATTTTCTTTTACAAACATAATTTGTGCACAATTTTAAGCTGTCATAACTAATTCTGAATTCTATAAGTCAAGCTGAAGTTTCTTTTTTAAAAGAAATACTCATCATTCATGTGGATTTTAATACAATGTCAAAATATCGATGACAGTTAGTAGGCAGAAATGACTGCTTCCTGTTCTGACACTTAGTAGTTAGACTTACAGTGTGCAGAAACTTACAGAAGGATAAAGAGAAAGAAAAATACTTTGTCAATCACTTTTTAAAATAATGTTCATGAGGAGAATTACCTTGATGGATAGCAATAGCAATAAATATTTTATATGTGGCATGATATTTTCATATAAAACTATAATCAGTTTTCATGAAGGGTGTCTTAGAAAAAATGTGGTAAGTTCAGACTTTGGTAAAGACACCCAATAGGGAACTGAGCACCCAAATTGTCATTTTGTAATTTTTATTATATTTGAAGAAAAATGTAGTCAACTAAATTGGGCTAAATGCCCTTAGTAGCCAGCATATTAACTCTAGATTTAAAATATTAGGTTTTTGCCTTAGAAATACTGCATATTTGTATATGTTGAGATCCCTTATACATAGCACAAAAGAAACTCAACCTGCTTTGATAATGAGTATATGAGAGAAAGAGAGAGAAAGAGAATGTGTGTGTGTCTGTGTGTGTTACAGGGCCTTGTACACAGGAACCAAGTACTTTACTACCAAACTAGATTCCTAGCCTTTTATTTTGAGACAGGGTCTTGGTAAATTGCCCAGGGTGGCCTCAAACCTGTTCTTTCTCTGTCTCAGCTTCTTGAGTAGCTGGATTTCTTTTTCTGTTCTTTTTTTTTTTTGGTACCGGGGATCAAACTCACAACTGTGCGCTTGCAAGGCAGGCACTTATGCTGCTGAGCTAAATCCCCAGCCCTTTTGTGGATTTCTTTTTTTTCTGATGGGATTAAGGAGGATTAAACTGAGATTAAGGAGTATACCACTGTGCCAAACTGCTTTTATAATTTTAGATGATCCTATCTTGATAAAAATGTTATAACACTGGTTTACAATTGGGGGGGCTCTCACTAGAAGTCATTTGCTCAAAATAAAACTCTAAAAGTTCACAGACTATGAAAGTATCTAAGCTAAAACAATATTGCTCATTAGTATGACAGAATTACATTGCAATTATAAAGTAGGGATTTTCTTGTATATGTTTCCACAGAAAGTTAGTGAAGATGCTTGTAGCTATTTCAGAAGTGTTTATATCAGAGTAACTTTCTTGATAATATTAACTATAAAATGCATGAAATAAGTTTGACAACCTCAGAAAGCACCTAAATCAAGCAGCTCTAGAAAGAAGAGATGAACAATAAAGTGAGCTTCTGTACCATTTCCCCTCAAGGCACCTGCAGATTTGCAGCAGAGAGAAGCAGAGGTTGAACAGATAGACAAATCTGGCTTATCACACTGGCACAGGGCCATCCGATAGGGTTAGGATTTGAGGAAAAGTAAGCCTAAAATTCTGCATTCAGCTTCCCTTTAAGAGGTTCCAGCTCCAACGTTGCACATACATGAAATAAGACTCAGAAACTTGGAGAAAGCTCTGGGATACCAAAGAGCTGGGCAAAGTCCTTAGTAGTATGGGATTATGCAAGGCACACAGGTCATACTGTATGGTTCATAAAATTAGAGGATCCCTACAAACATCAGCATGACTTCACGTGAGACCACAGACTGGATATATTACTCCAAATAAGTTCCCTGTCCTAGAAATGAAGGCAAGTTAGAACTAGATTGCTCTTATCAAAAGTACAGAGTCCAGTTAGTCATTATCTCTACCTACCTGATCACTAAAATGAAACTAAATCTTTTTGGGGGAAAACTTCATGATCTGAGGCCTCTATCATTTTTGTAGGGAACATCTGAAGCTCCATAGATACTGTGAGGTGAGACAAGAAATTAGAACATGTAACTAAAGACTGGAAAAAATCGGGAGCAGAAGCAAAGCTAAGGATGATCCATATAATAGAACTATCATTAAAGACTGAAATAACAATGCTTAATATATTCATTAAAATCGAGAAAATAATGAGAAAATTGAGGAAAATTTATAAGAAAACATTTATCTACTAAAAAGAAAACATGAAGTTGAATTTTAAAAGATAACAATTAAAATAAGAATCCACTACATGGGTGTAAAAACAAAGACAAGTAATAAAAACATACATACATGAAAACTTTACAGAAATGTTCATAACATTATTTCAGGAAGCCAAAAGTTAGAAAGAGTCTACATTTGTGTTGTGAAAGGATGCATACAATGTAGCATATCACACAGTGAAATAGTCGTCAGCAATAAAAAGGAGCAAACTGCTGTTGTATTCAATAATGCAGATAAACCTCCAAACTGTGCTATGTGCTATGTGAAGGGAAACAAATGGCAATATAATGTATCACTCCATTTACGTAAAATGTCTAGAAAGGTAAATCAGATCAAAATGGTTTCTTAGGCCTGAAGATGGGAATGGAGACTGAAACATGGGCAGGAATAAACGTTTTGGTCTCATGGAAGTGTTCTAAAATAACTTCGTGGTTGTATTGCACAAATATGTAAATTTACTAAAATTTATAAAATTTCCCAATTATGTGTTAATTTACGCTATGTAAAATTGTAAATTATGTCTCAATATATATTTTGAGTCTCTAGGTAAATCATGGATACAATATAGAAATTACTAAACACAAAAATTATTGAACATATTTTGAAAACGTTACCCACTTCCAAGAAAAATGTATTTTCAAAAGAGAATCTATATGTTCTATATAATATGTTAAAAATTCAATATAAATTCTTTATAATATAACACATAATATGTAATTATGATTTAGATAACAATATTATATATATCTTATATATATTATATTTATATATGTATATATTTATATACTTATATAAAACTTATATATACTTATATAAACCTTATATATATTTATATAAACCATATAAATACATAACTTTATATAATATATATAAGTTCATATAACTATATAAATATATAACTAATTTATATGTATACATATACATGTGTGTGTGTGTGTGTATATATATATATATATATATATATATATATAAAACTATGATTCAAAAGTTGTAACTAGCAGCCAAAGAATTTAAAGTGGTTATTATAATTATGCTCAATGAATTAAGGAAAATATACCAGTAATCTATAAAATGTTAGAAAATCACAGTCAGAATATAGAAATTATAAAAAAGAAATTGTAAAATTTCAAATGAAATCTCTAAATTAAAAAATTATTTGACAGGCTTGGCAACAAAATAGTGATGACAGAGGAAACCGTGAACTTAGTGATAAAATAGAAATAGTCTACTCTGAAGGACAGGCCTGGGGATTTAGCTCAGCAGCATAAGCGCCTGCCTTGCAAGCGGCGGTCCTGAGTTAGACCCCTAGTACTGATAAAAATAAATAAATGAAGGACAAATATACATATATATATATGTATAGTCTCAAAGAACAGTTAGACAATATCACAAGATCTCATATATTATGTAATTGGAGTTCTGGATTGAAAGGAATCAATGTGGCAAAAATATTTAAATAACTATCAACGTTTTCCAGAAATTGGCAAAAGATATAAATATACAGATCAGCCAGGTGTGGTAGTACATGCCTGTAATCCCAGCACTGGAGAGGCTGAGGCAAAAGGATTACTGTGAGTTTGAGGCCAGCCTGGGCTACATAGTAAGCTCAAGGCCATAGCAAGATCTTATCTCAAAAATAAATAGATAAATGATATGCAGACAGATAGCCAGAGAGATAGATAAACCAAAGAAGTTTGGTGAATCCAAAGATGATACATACCAAGGTATGCAAAAGCACATTATAGTGTACCTGCAGAAAATCAAAACTGAAAAGAAAATCATAGAAACAGACAGAAAAAAAAAACCATAATTGCAAAGGGGAACAGTGTTTTAAATTATCACAGACGTATTTGAAACTATAGAAGCTGGAATTTCAGGAAGCAATGTCTCCAAAGTGTTGCAAGAAAAATGTGTCAATTCAGAATTCAATATATAATAAACATACAGTGTGACCAAAAAAAAGTGAAATAGCAAGACTCTCAAGTAAAAGAAAACCAAAGAAATGTGCTGTTTAGCAGATCTATTGAAATCCTAAATGAAATTATTTGGACTGAAGGAAATGGTTCCATGGGAAAACTCAAGCATTCAGGAAGAAATGATGACATTTATAAATGTAAATACCTGGGTAAATATAAAATATTTTTCCCAATAAATATCTTTAAAATATAACTAAATCTTTAGGTCAAAAATTATAAAGTTCTTTGTAGATTTAGAGATCTAAGTGTGTACATTGATGTAATAAATACAGTAATTATCACATAAAGCATGGGTAGGAGAGTATTACGACTGTGTGGTAGAGAGTTTCTACATTTTTATATGAACTAGTATATTATTAACTCTAAATTGAAGGTAAAAGATTAAGTATATTATTATAAATAATTACTTACATATAAAATATATTATACATTATATGTAATTATATATAGTTATTTATATATAAACTCCCAGAGTAATCACTTTGCTTGGAATTATGAAGTTTCCATTATTAAAGCACAAATAAGTGAGACCTTTGTCTTATTCAGCCTCTATCTTGAGTCATTTACCACAGAGTAGGGATCTAGTAAAACTGAATACACACAATGCTTGACAGCCAGGAAAGGTATAAGCTATTATTATTAATGATGTCTTTGGGACACAGTTATGAAAAGGTAGTGAGTTCACACTGAAGTACATAGGTTTGGGTTAGAAACCCAGACTTGGGTTTGAGTTTCATAGACTATGTGACTTCTCAGTGTCTTTATGTGCTATGCAAGATTATAATAAAATTCAATTTAAATAAGACTGCCAGAAGATTAAAGGAAAATCATATAACTTGCTTAGTGTAACACTGAGCACAAAGGAAGTTCTCGATTTATATAGGTTGTACTTACTGAAGAAGTTTTATGATTGTTGATACTCAATGCAAATGCTTTAAAAATTTGTAATTCATGGCTAAATATATACATGTCATACTACATTCATATATATACTCATTATGTATATATATATATATTACATGTATATATATTCGTGTGTGTTATGGTTGATACATTGTGTCAACTTGAGAGGTTTAGAAATTTAGCTGAGTGACTCAGCAGGGAGCCAGGGTTATTACTTTGTAAACATCCTCGTCCTGTGCAAAGGAGGGCAGGGAGATTTTGTGAGAGCTACACCCACCCTGAAGAGGGGGGTGGGCTTGTTTCTTTCTTTTTACTCTGGCTGCTGCCTTGAAGTGTTGCCCCAGTGCCATGCCACCCTGCTTTGGAGTCAGCTGATGATAGATTGAAACCTCCACAACAATGAGCTAAATAAACCTTTCCTTCCTTCATTTTGGGTGTTGGGTATTTTGTCCCAGCAATGAGAAAAAAGTAACCAAGACAATATGAATTCTGTGTCATGAAAGATATTTTCAAACCATTAGTTTTGTGATTACCAAATAAAATACAAGATTGACATTACTATCTCATCAGATGAAATACTAGCGACAGAGGCCACCAATCCCTTTGAAAAGCCCTTAGGACCTGACATCTTTTGAATTCAGGATGTCTTTAAGAAAATTGTGGAACTTGCATAATAATACAGGGGAGCCCAGCTGTAGCTTTTAATCCAACACATTGATAGTTTTTCAATCACACCTACGAATAGTCACACAAAGTAGGATAAATAAACCCTTTAATCTGCTGCATATCACTTCTGGTCAATCAGATCACACTACTAGTTTCCTATAATATGCACTGTGGTGAATTTAACTAATGGTCAGCTTGGAACACCCACCTGAGCTGAATCAATGTGGTTCTAGGTGTGGAAGGCCACTTCAGGATTGTTGACAAGAACATAAAAGGAGAACTGGAAGGGAAGATCCTGGCGTGCTGCTGATCCTTCTGGAGAAGCTTGTACTGCTGGTTTCCTGATAGGAACTTAAGTGTTATCACAGAGGAAGTCCTATCGCTGAGCTTGGTTGCGGTTCCCTTTGGGGGAGCTTTGGTCCTTACCTTAAGTATGGCTTCCTGGCTCCAGTGCAGATCCCTTATCCTGGTGGCACAGATCCCTCACCCCGCTGGTGCAGACTTTCCGGCTTCCACCGCTGACCTTTGTGCCTTCCCAGTATAGATCCTTGATATAGACTTGCGTGAGACATTGTCATGTGCTCTAGGCCTCCAGCTGGACTTGTGGAGGACATCACCAGGGGATACAGACCGTCAACTGGACTCTGGGTTCCTAGTATGTGGAGAGATCTCTTGTGCTCTTCTGCATTTAACTTCTTGGGTAAATATTACAAAATAATCCTATAAATTTTGTGTTCTGTATTAAAAACCGATTCCCTTGCAAACCCTAACTACAATATACACTAATTTCTTTCAGTTTTTCAATTTTACAATTGCAAATAAGAAACTGTAAACCTGTGATAGAAAACACTTAAATTGTATTTATCATCATACAGGAATTTTCTAAATGCTTTACAAATCAACATATTGATCCACAACAAACCTATCAGAGAAAAACTTTGGTTGTTCCCATTTTATAAGTGAGGAAACTGGGACAAAAAGAGGTATTGACCCAAAGTATCATACCTAGGAAGTATAGAAGGAAAAGTGCATTCCACTTATTCTACAACCCTCCATACTGCCTTTCTGAATCTAAGTCCTAATTATCTATAAAGCAACACATTTAAAGGTCATCCTAAATAACAGTTTCTAAATTCAGCTGGATATCAGTCAGCTTCTGGCCAAAACAACCCTTAGAACTGCAGAAAAATTTTTCTTCTCTCTGTGCACCCTTGCACTTCGAACAGAAATAAAAAGCCCCACTCAAAGTGCCACTATGGATCCACCAATATGTACCAGTAATCACATTTGTTCTTCTCTGCCATGCTGACAGTGGAAGAAATAGCAGGGGTGAGAAATTGGTGGAGGAGGCAAGCAGGATGGAACATAACATGTGAAAAGCAATGAAATCCCAAGTGGGCAGCCTTGTCTCATCCCCAGGTGTTCACTTTCTTCTCCTGGGAGAACAGGATGGCAAGTTGTCCGGGCCTGACTAGAAGTCACATGGCACTATGTCTCCCAGACACCCTCTTGAGGAATTACATAAAAGTCACATTAGAATGCTGGTTATTGATTTAGAACATTTCTCACTTCTGATTCACTCAATGTATTAAATACAGCCTGAAACCTTTACCAGAATTTTCTATATCTTAAATTCAACTACAAACATATAATGGCTTCTTCTGAGGTTGCTATAGTAACTGTAGCAAATCATGACTGCTTCTTTCAACATCAAGTGATCAGTATTTCCCAAAAGAGTTTGTTCAGAAGCATAGAGTCATCCTATTCGGTCCAAATGCCTCCTGTTCAGGTTATTGGCTTTGCAGTACAGGACAATACAGTTGAAAATGTATTTTCTAATGAGATATTTCATTATTAGCCAAAGAAACGAGGTATTTATTGTGTTCTCTTGCCAAATCTAGACTTTACCTAGGAGGCTGAAAATTATTTTAACTATAAATCCATATTCCTCTTGGAAAATAATCTGCCTTATTTTGTACTCTTCCTATTCTCATCTTGCACTCTGGGCCCTCAGGTGATACAACTTTGGCTCTTACATTTGGAAAGCAAGTTTATAAGATTAGATTTGATTCTGCTTGGTGAACTGTTAGTCCACTGTAATATTGTATCTATGCTATCCAGAGCACACAGAGAAAGCAAAGTAGTGCAAAAACTAAAGGGTACAAGAAGTTATTTAATCCTAAAGTAATAGAAAAGCCAAGTTAAACTGTACCTATCTTAAAGAGAGCTGTTCCCAAAATAAATGAGAATATAACAGTAAGTGAGGTATCTCCATATCCTGCCCTTGGATAACCTCAAGAGATGTTCAGTTTTAAAAAGTAGCTTAAGAGCAAATAGACAAAAGTGGAAAAGGACAAGACTGTAGAGATGAAACTTTCCAACAAGTCAGTCATCCCTATTATCTCTCTCTGCAAGGGCAGGCAGGCCATTACTGCTGCTGTGCAAAGTGCAATAAACTCCTGGCTATAGAACTGAACCAGTGGCCCCCTCTGAGGGGTGAGCGCAGCAAGGGTGAGTACACTAAGCTAATCAAAAGAGAGACTACCTGTGGGGATGTCTGCTGCCCAGGCAGGACAGAACTCTTTCCTGGGTTTTGCCAGGGCAATCACACTAAGGTAAGAGAAACTTTCAAACAACTAGAAAGAAAAGTTTTCTCAGAAGTTCTTTTTTCTACCTGGTTACAAGTAAACATTGTAAGTTTAAAAAAAAAAAAAAAGGAAACTAGCATACTACTGTAGGCTAGGCACCTGGACAATAAGTACTTGTTGTCTAATTTAACGTTATTTTAAATCATGTGACTAAAATCTCTTCTTTTCTCATTAGAATGCTAAACCATCCACCTTCACTGTATTTGTTACCCAGTCAGCCTTCACTATTCTCCTGCTCCGTGGCTCCTCTGTAAGGCAGGTAAGGCCAGGATAGTCTGACTGGGGCTGAGATTTTCGATCTCTACTTTTCAAGGCTGGTTATTTTCCAGCTAGATCATATTTTCAGGGGAACTTAAATATACAGTCTCCATCATTTCCAATTTCTTTTTTCCCTAACCCCTCCCCTTCCCCCATTCCACTGATTTCCACCCTCATCTCCGAAAGTCTGCCTCCTTGTTATCTTTCCTTTATTTTATTCACTTTTTGATTCACTTATATTTTGGGTTTCTCATGTAAGAGAAATCATGAAGCATTTTAACTTTCCACAATGTGCTTTTTTTAAAACGGAGGGAATACTGTTTTTACCTGTAACACAAACCAAACCTCTGGACTATCCTTTGGGTTTAGGTCTATTCAAAGCGGTGCCTATGTGCCTAGGTGTCAGCCAGGGCCAAGAATGTCCAGTGGAGTTGCCGCTCAACAGTCTGGGCGTTCACTGCAGATGGGAAATGTAGGAATGGAAAAGAGACAACCTTCCAGTTCTTTCTTTTTCTTCACTGGCCTTTGCTACACAGCAGGCAATGCTACACATGTAAGGGAAAATTAAAATTAAACAGTATGGGCGAAGAAATTTGAAATTTTATATCAGACATGACTTTCCCAACAGTTCAGAAATGAGACATACATAAGTCACAGCCATGTTGAACATCATCTACACAGTACATCTACCACAGTTTAATAGCATAGTTCCAAGACACCTAGCTCTTGTTAAGGATGTAGAGGTCTAGAATGCAAGGAGAACTACATGGACAATGTTTATGAATATTTCATCTGTGCTACACAGGCATAATGATGCAGTCTCTCCTCCAAATACTTCCTCATATGTGATGGTTTAGGCCACAACTGCAGGATCTTTTTCAACTCTGCAACAGTGGATAACAAGTCATTCTTCCCTGCATCTAGTACAGGTCAACTTTGTTAAACTCTCCTGCTCCTGGGAATATTTAATAAGATTTTTATTGTTGGGCTGGGGATTTAGCTCAGTGGCATAAGCACTTGCCTTGCAAGCCCGCAGTCATGAGTTCAATCCCCGGTACCAGAACAAAAAAAAAAAAAAAAAGATTTTTATTGTTGCATGTAGACACATTTTAAAAACTGTACTTATAAACTTAATTTATACTTTATTTTATAAATGATACCCAGTTAGAACAAAAGTTAAAAGTAAAATTCTCTCTCAGTCAGTATATGAAGAATTACAAAATTCCTAAGACGCCAGATGGACCTTTTATAGTTAAATTTATCCCAAGTGACTAATAAAAAGAGGTAAAACTTAAGAAGTAATGTTCTCAGGCCACTATAATTGTCTGTGTCTTGAGATGCAATAACAATTAAAGATTGCTGCCAACAATTGCTGCAAACAATTAAAGATTGCATGATGGCACACTTATAATCCAAGAACTAGAGAGTCTGAGGTAGGAAGATCGCCAGGAGTTTGAGGCCAGCCTGAGCTACATAAGTGAGTTCAAGGCCAGCCTGCACTACATAGTGAGACCCTGCCTCAGAATAAAAAATAAATAAATAAATAAATAAATAATTGCTTAACCAGTTCCCTTTGTTCTGATTTTATATTCAACCAATACGTTTCAGGTTACATTTGATATCTGATACTCAGTATCTACACAGGAAGAATGGACTGGGCAGAGGAGCACAGTTGTTTGGTTAGTGGAAAAATTGTATTTCCCATTAAAATTTGATAAATTGACACTCAATTTTAGGCATCCGTTGTGTGAGCTTCATTTACGTAAATCTGCGGCTTGGAAATTCATCCATTCATCTAAATGGACAAAAACTTCAGAGTTTCAAGCCTAGACAAACTCAGGGTCAGATCGCTTGCTGTGATAAATTCACCAAAGCAAAGCCCCTCACAGGGTTCTGCGGGGAGTCTCAAAAGCCAGCTGCTTGCCCGGCCCCAGCAACTACACTCTCAGTCAGGGTTTACCTTCACAATCCTGCCTCTCCTGAGTAACAGTGTTAACCACAGCACCCAGTAATTGTTGGCATCTCAGCCTTATGCGCAGAAATTTACCACACATGGTACATATTCTTCACATCTAATGGGTGAGAAAATGAACTTTTGTTATTTTCTCAGTTACCTCATGTCAATTGTCATTTTTAGTAACAACTAAATTATATAAAGTCAATAATCTTTACCTTCCCTTGCCATCAAGCATATAAACAAAAAGATAAATTTTTTAAATGTCCCAGATTTTGTTGATATATATATATATATATATATATATATATATATATATATATATATCAATTTTGATAGTTTGGCTAAGGATATGTAAAAATTTTTTCCTGTGCAGATTTTCTCTGTTTTGACTATCTGAAAATAGATTGTAAATTCATTGAGGTCAGATGCTTTAAATATATTTTGTTCAGGTTTACTTGTGGTATCTCAAGGATTGTTTGCTCTTCCTACCATTTGGGAGAGTGATCCCTGCTTTGCAGAACTAGCACAAACAATAGTAATGTAATTTCATGACAGCTAGAAGGAAGAAGTCCCTCTCTCTCAGGTTCCAGATGCATTTCAAATTAGATCAACTGATGCTTATTGAGTTCCTAATAGGCACACTCACCACACAGGAATCCCCAATTTTATATTCATGAAAATGTTGCACTGGAAGTAAGTTTCATGTGTTTATTTGAAATTATGTGGAGACAGACAGGTGAAGGTCATTTTTTCTTCATGTTGCTGTCATTAAAAACTGGAGTGTTTTCTGCAAAACTTCAAAAACATCTGAAGGCCTCCATTCTAACTGCATGGTAGATAAAAGAGAATCATAATTTAACTCAAATATATCAGCCACAGAAGTCTTTTTTAGTTCTGTTGACCAACAGTATCCTTTGAAACCTATTAATAAAAGGATTGCTGTTATCATGTATATCCATTAGTCCTCTGGATAGAAAAGTATGCTTCTAGCGGTAAAAATTATCAACAGTTTCCTGGATAAGCCACCCACTGTACTTCACAAGAGTGACCATAATGCTCCTCTGAGAACTAAAAGATGCTATGTGGCTGACTAGAATGATATTTAAAGTCCTACAGACTGGATTCACGTAGCTTAGATATGTTTTTCTTGGTTTGCTTGTTTCTTTCTTTGGCATGGTATTTTAAATCTCCCTTCATTAATTTCATCTCGGTTTCTAGTTCCCCACTCTCTTCATAAGGTCTCCCAACTCCAGAGTGAACTCTTTTCTCTAGTTTATGATTTAATGGTGGATGGTTGTCATTAACAATTTTACATCTTAATTGCACTCTAACCTTCTAATGGGGAATAGTTTCCCATTTGTGAATGGTTCTAATTGGCGAGTAATTGAAGGTAGCTACTTTGTCAGCCTCCAGTCTAGAAGGACGTGCGACCTAACCTCGGCCTGGTGAACACTCCTGTTCCACACAGCAAGCAAGGCAAGAGCAGGAGGAATGGTTGGTACACTCAGCAGCAGCAACGTGACATCAGAATCTTCCTGAGACTGCTCCAGTCTTGCTACAGTGCAAGTTTTCCTACTCCTCCACTCTTCAGTCTCCCAGAGTCCTTCTGCCCCCAAGCTTGGTGTCCTACCTAGCTTCCATCTGGTTCTGACAGCACTTGACGGTTTTTGAAACAACCTCCATTTTGCTTAATTGAATCAATGGACTTCTGTTGTTAGTATTCCTCACTAATACACCATGAGTGCTTATACATTTCCCTTAATTTTGTATTGAAATTTTATCCCATCAATAGGATTTTAAGTTACTTAATGAATATGTAGTTAATACTGAATGTCTCAGGATATTTGAAATCATAAACTAAAGGAGCATTTAAAACTAAGTTAGCAGTGAAGAAATGGGTGCTATCTACCTGAAGCAATCTGCCACAGGCTATGTCACAGTAGAATCAGGACTAGAACAAGGATTACCTGTTCTATTCTTTATGACTTTCTCCTAGAACAAGCTTCCCTCTTGCTCATTAAGTGATTTTTTAAAAAACATTAAGACTAAACTATGAATATATTCTCAAATAATATTCAAAGAGAATAGAATATGCATTCAAACAAAGAGCGCTAAGAACATTTACAGAATCCTCTAACAAAACAATAGAACTGCATCCATCATTTTAGAATGTCATCCCACGAATCTAATGGAACACAGGAAATAATTCCCAAGAATGTGCCAAAGAAAGTAATTTCCCATAAGAACCCAGGGGAATGTGCTCCTATAATGCTGACTGCAATAACTGATATAGTACTCATAATCCTTCATTTATCATGAGCTGTATGGAGGTACTTCCAAACTGAACAGAAATTTTTTTTGTTTCTTCTATAAAACAGCAGCGAAACTTAATGTTCCAGGATCAAATAAAGGTAGCATATTGGATTCCAAGTGACGATTTGTAAAGTGTGAAGTGTAGCAGGTGGAAATAGAAGGCATAAGGATTGTACCAAGACAGCTGTGATTCATGTTAAAGAGGAGGTCGGGAGCATGGCTACAAGAGGGTTTTATTTGGTCTGCACATTCTTCAGCATGGCTGTAGAACTGGACTTTCGTGAAGGTCAAAGTGTATGACTCCTGGCAGAGATTCCTAGCTCTGAAAATTCAAGCTAATTCTAAGGAAGAAAGGTCAAGAGTGTTGTCGTAAGTATCAAGGAGCAGAACTTGCAGCTGCCATGTTTTCATTCCTTTCTACATGTTTCCTATCTGCTAGTGGCTTTCTCTTGGTGTGATCAGCATAAACTATTTTATAACAACATTTGGACTTTTTATTTCAATCTTTTTTTTTTTTGTACTGGTGATTGAACTCATGACCTTGCACTTACCAGGCAGGCGCTTGTGCCCTTTAGACCATGGATGGCAACTATAATTACGTATGTGACTATGTGCACATACAGGATGGACGCTGACTTCCTCTTTGGGTGTGAAGAGCTTGGTGAGATGAAAACCAGAAAAGCATAAATGTTTGACAGCCATCTAGATATAGTAGTATGAAGGAGATCACAAAACAAATGCAAGATCTCTCAGTAATAGTTTCATACCCCTGGGACCAAAATTATTTGGAATTATATGATACACGTGCTCCCCGAAATGAAATTAGGTTGGTAAATCCAGAGTCTTCCATAAGGCCAAGAAAATGCCTGAAACATTTTTTTAAATTACCACCCAAATATTTTTCCATGGACCACAGGGCCTCCTGTTACTTGGCTCCTGCTCTTTTTGCCAGAAGTCTCCTCTCCCGCTGCGCACCTCACCTCGCTGTTAGCTCTCCTGTTGCTAAGACGCAGCACCTGCCTGACACCCACAGTTTATAGGAGGAGTGGTTTATTTGGCTCACCCATCAGCCCCAGTTGGTTGGCTCGGAAGCAAGAAGGGCGCTGGCCAAAGTGCGTAGCAGAAGAAAACTCTAGCTTTTTCAGGAATCTGCAGTACTATGGTGGAGACACAGAGAGGGGAAGAGCTGGGGATAAGAATACACCTCTCCACGCCATGCCCCTCAACGACACACCGCCTAACGACACATTCATCTGGGATCAGTGGATTGATTCTCCTCTTTATTTTTTTGTCTTTTTGAGACAGGGTCCAGCCATGCAGTTCAGGCTGGCATTGGGCTCACTTTGTAACCCAGGCCGCTTTAAACTTGCAAATGATTCTCCCACCTCAGCCTCCCAAGTGCTGGGATTACAGGAGTGTGCCACCACACCAGGCTTGTTTGATTCTTTTTTAAAAAAGCCATGAGGTGGTCTCCTTCAGAAAGTTCCACCTTAGCAGGGGCTGGGGATTTAGCTCAGCAGCATAAGTGCCTGCCTTGCAAGCACAAGGTTGTGAGTTTGATCCGCGGTACCACCGATAAAAAAAAAAACCTAAAAAACGAAATAGAATTGGGGCCGGGCATGAGGTCATGAATTCGATCTCTGGTACCAAAAAAAGTTACACCTACGAACACATGAGAGATCTGAGGGACATTTTTTTTTTAAATCTAAACCACAGATTTAATCCATAGGATCTTTCCCTCCCAGCCTATGCCTTGGGCCATTGTATATTCTTCCCCAGAGTTCGGAATGAATGACTCTTTCTCTTCACAGAAGCTTACCACCCAGATTGACCACCACAGCTAAAGTAGCCTCCTAGCCACCCCATCTCATAGCTACTTTAGACTCATCATTCTGTTTGTTTCACAGTGTTACCATTAATCAAAATATCCCCCACGTATTTGTAAATAACATTATTTATAGTTGGACCTCTGTGGAGGAGCAGATGTGAAACAGGTTCGTGTTTTTGCAGTCACTGCCTTCAGTCTGGCACTGTTCGAGTTTCCTTTCCTGGCTCTTACCAGTAACTCAGGCAGCTCTCAAAGTTGTTAGGTTCCTTCTGTTGCTTAAAATCCAGGTTAGTTCATTCTCAGCCCCATTCTCTTTCACAGGCTATAACTTCCTTGCATCCTCCTTCACACCTGTTCTCTATCTCTTCCAGGATTAAAATCTCTACGAAGAAAAAATACAAATTGGAAAGACAGCAGTGATCTTATGGAACTGGCTACTGGCCCGTCGTTCTGTTTTGGCCACGGAGCTTCTCCCAGGTAAGTCACCTGGCTCACATCTCCTTCACAGCAACTTTGGGTACTCAAGAGAAAGCTGAGGGATCTCTGTCATGCCCACTCCACTCTGGTTTGCTTCTGGGAAAGTTCCAGCAACCGCTGTCCCAGTGGTATACCGCAAAGCTCTTGCAAATTGCGGTACCAGGTTAGCTGGAGTCCAGCAGATTGCAGTGTCTAATTGACCTAGGGAGCTCTCACGGTCTTGCCATACAAAGGCGCAGGGATAGGCCACTGCTTCCCTCTCCTCTGCATATTTTTCCAGACCTTGTTTCTCTTTCGGTTCTTTTTTCTCTGTGTTGATACGGCATAGAGGTAAATCTGCAAGCACATGCATAAGGGGATGACTGAACAGAAAAGAGACCAAAGTCTCGCTGTCTTACAGATGCACACGTTCTCCATGGCTGACTCTCTTCCACCTTCCCTCCCTTGGCCTTGGGCGCTAACGAATGCTCCCATGCTTCTTAAGAAATATTTCTCCAGCTCCACTCTGGAAACTATTTAACAAACGTTAGATAGGATGATGGCAGGGAAGCTGGCTGGCAATGGGAGAGAACCGGCAAAGCAATCACAAGTCTTGAGGGGATGGCTGTTCTCTGCTGCCCAGTTAAAGAAGGTTGCTACCCAGTGCTTAAAAAGAAGAAATGAAGAACAAAAGAAAGGAAGGCAGGAAGGAAAAAGAAAAAGAAAGAAAAGGATATTCCAGGACTCTAACTAGTAACCAGGTTAGCTCTGCTATAGTTCCCTATAACCAGACTGGAACTAGAATCAGGGTCATCATTGATACTCTTCCTTTCCTTTTTCTTTTCTTTTCGTTTTCTTTCTTCCTTTCTTTCTTTCTCACTTCCATCCTTTTCTCCTTTCCTTTTCTCTTTGCTTCAGCTTTCAATTTTCTTTTCTCCCCCTCTTCCATTTCTTTTTTCCTCCTTCTTTTCTCTCCTTTCTTCTTTGTTTGCCCCTCTTTTTCTCATGTTTCCCTTTTTACCCATCCTGTTCCTTCTTAAGAAGGGAAGGAAGCTGTGTAGTAGCACATACCTAGAGAGTAAACAAAGATTATATTAATTTCAGGAATTTTTGAAGTGATGGGAAACCAGAACAGCAAATTGACTAGAGTTATATTTGATATAAGACTTATTTAACTTCAAATGATCTTAAACTTAGAATGATCTAAGTGAACAGTAATTTAGCTCTGCAGAAAGAATCTGAGCTCGGTGGTATTGGCACATGCCTGTAATCCCAGCATTTTGGGAGACTAAAGCAGGAAGATTTAAGCCTAGCCTAGACAATTTAGGAACTTAATGAAAACTTTTTCAAACTTTATAAATTTTTTTAAAAGGTGGGAATGTAGCTCAGTGCAAAAACCCTGGGTTCAATCTCTAATAGTAGTAATGAAAAAAATTTGATGTTCATATCTTTAAATACAAAAAGGACCCTTGGTTATGTAATTTTCTTGCCTCCAAAGCTTTCAGAAATAGAATACATTTTTTTAAATACCTTCTCCTACCATGTTTAAAACTCAGAATATTCATCTACCAAACAGGCTAGGGAGACAAGATACTGAAGAATTCACCTTTGATTCATGTTAGGACTTTCCCTTCCAAAATTCCCTTCTAAATTTTTTTGTGTGTGTTTTCATAAATGATTCCTGATCAAGTACATCAAAATAGACTCCTCCCTTCTTGACTGACTGCATGAGGCCAGTTTTACTTTCATTTGTAAATTTTAAAAAATATTCCTGATTTCTAATTTTTAAAAATTATCTGTTGATGAGTGAAGGGGTAGCCTACAGAATGAAAAAAAAATTGTCAGCTATTTCCTGGATAGAAGACTAATATCTAGAATATATAAAGAATACAAAAACATTACAATTTTTGAAAAATTAAAAAGAATAAAAGACTCATTCAAGCAGTGGGTAGCTGAAATGAATACACATTTTCAGAAGAAGTACAGATAATCGATAAATACATGAAAAAATGCTCAACATTGCTGACTATTCAAGAAATGTAAATTAAAACAACACTGTAATTCCATCTTCCTCCAGAAAGAATGGTCATCATCAAGACATCAAATACTAAAGAATGTTGATGAGGCAGCAGAGGGAAGGAAACTCTGCTATATCATTGGTTGGAATGTAAACCAGTATAACCTCTATAGAAATAAGTAGGGCGATTCCTCAAAATACTAGAAATTCCATCTGACGCAGCTCTTCCCCTTTTAGGTGTCTTCCTGAAAGAGTTAAAGACATCATACTACAGTAATAAACATATACTTATGTTTATAGCAGCAAAATTCATAATAGCTAAATCTTGGAAGTAACCTATAAGTCTTTTAACAGATGAATGGATTAAAAAGTGTGAAATTTACATATAATACAATACTATTCTGCCATAAAGAAAAATAAACTGGAGTCATTTGTAAGAAAATGGATGCACTGTAAGACCATAATGTTAAGTGAAAGAAATCAGACACACAGGTTAAATATAACACAGTTTCACTTTTATGAAAAACCTAAAATATAAACAAAGAGCAAAATGAAAGACAGATTATAGGCTGGAGATTTAGCTCAGTGGCATAAGAACCTGCCTGGCAAGTTGCAAGGTCGTGAGTTCAATCCCTAGTATAAAAAAATAAATAAATAAAGACAGATTATAGAAAATAGGGAAATACATCTTTTGCAAATGGGAAGGGACCAAGAGATGAAGGGGGAAAAGAGGCAGGGAAGGTGACAAAGTAAGAATTAAGACATTATATACCTGTCCCAATTCCTCAGGAGGAATGCAATCATTAGCTACTTGCAAATGTGGACTAACAAGAAATAAAAATTCAAATAAAATTAAAGTTAAAGAGAAATAGAAAGCCCACTAAGCAGGTAGCAGGTACATTGAACTGAGAATCAGTCAACTTGCTCCTACTAAACCCTATAAGCTATAGCAAGTAATAAATAAATAAATCTGTTGAATTTATAGCATTGCACTCTGTCCTCTTGAGTTAGATTAAATCTGTAATACATACTTCTTTTAAACTAGTATGAAAATAAGGATTTGGCTTTCTCAGTTTGAGCCTAAGAATAGAATCAGGGCTTTGCACATGCTAAGCATGTTGCTCTACCACTGAGCTAAAATTTTAACCATGATTTTACCTTTCTAAGAAAAAATTATTTTAATATATTCAACACGTACACACTGTCACTCATTAATATCCAGGGTCATGAGAGAGATATCACCAAACGATTAGGAATCCACAAAACTAGATTCTTAAATACTGCCTTATGGCCATCCTAATTCCCGTGTAGACTCTTTGATCCTAAATAAATCTAAGCTGTTCTGTGAGTACACCAAGTATGCTAGATATTCTATAGGTCCTTTGGTTTCTTTTTTTCTGGCTCATGGATAAGAGTATTTAAATATACATGTCTTTTGTAATTCCATGGTTGAACCCATGGAGGGTACATCAGACCACTGAGATAATACTGATTTCATAGTTAAGAAAATACCTCATTGTACTATTTGAATCTGGTTGTACACAACCAAAAATTATCCCAAATTGGTAACAGTGGTATTTGGCAATCTGATTTTATAGTGTAATCATTTGATAATTTCTCCTGGGATATAATAAGATTAGAATCTTTTATATTAGAGATGTTGAAAAAGCTGATTAGTCTGGTTTTTGTTTGTCTTTTCTGAGTATATTTGAGTACAAATCAATCAAGAAAGCTTTTTATGTTCCATGAAAGTAAAACACCTCTTTGAGACCAACCCAAATGATTTTTATGGTGCTGCATTTACTGTTGACTTATATAAGATTGTAGTATGGAAACTACATGGTAAGACTGTATACAGAACAGTAAGCCTGTGTATCTTCAATCTCAAAAAACCTTTATCTCTCATTATATGAGTTTGACATTCTTCCAACTATGATGCATATAAATAAATTAAATCACAAAGACTTTCATATCTAGTTTCACTCTGTTTCATAGAGAAAAACAAGTATTTGTCTAACTCTAGTATTCACAAATTTCTCAGGAAGTAAAGAAATTGAACATCTAAAGCTAGGCTTAATACTTCTTATGGAAAGATCAGAAGCAGGTTTGAATAAAAGCACAAGTTCACACTGTGAAGGTGAATCTCTTGTAGATTAGGCTTTTCAAGAACTTTTTGGTTGAAAACAGCTCCACAACTCTTGGTGTGAGAGGTGGGGGTGGGGGAGGGAGGTCACCAATGTGCTTGAAGTGGTTTCCCACTGTCACACAGATAGCAATAGCATCCCCATGCTCCTCAACTTACAGCAACAAACATCTATGAATTCTGCT
The DNA here is from genome assembly GCA_004027295.1 of Dolichotis patagonum. NCBI lineage: Eukaryota > Metazoa > Chordata > Mammalia > Rodentia > Caviidae > Dolichotis > Dolichotis patagonum. The sequence goes on along the minus strand of PVJX010014539.1, from coordinate 3,355 downwards.
GACTGATCAAAGCTAAATTAATTAGACCCACTACAGTAAAGAGAGATTCTAGTAGTAATGTCTCAAAATAAGGTGAAAAGATAATACTCACAAGGGCTTGGGCATCTGGATTTCCGTGGTGAAGGCAGCATTGTCCAGACAGAAGCGTTGTCCAGCTCACTAAGCTGGAAGACAGCCCATGACAGTTGAAAATTAGGAGACACAGGAAGGTCAGCTTTCTGGCATGGGTTTTCAAAAGGTAATACTACTTTTAAGAAAACTACCTATTTTCTGGATAATCTATCTATTATTCTGATAGGAGAGCTGTTTGGCCAAATGAACAAACTATATGGATACATCGTCTTTCAGGGATTTCTCAAAGCAAATAGTGAAGTTATTCATTGGTTTACACTTTTAGATTTCTGTACAAGAATTTCTTAAGACAAATAGTTGTGAAATTTATACAGAGTTTTTAAAAAGTAGAAAGTTTAAAAAGTGATATATTTGTCAGTTCTTAGTCCCAGTCATTAAGTTATGTGAATAAAAATGTTTCAGTTCTTTAAGTTAGTAATGTATTAATAAATGATCTTCCAAGTTGTAGTTTGGCAACTGAATCAAGATCCTTATTTACCTCTAAAACTTTGGCCTATGTTTGGTGAAAAGGTACACAAATTTATTAACACAAAAAATAAAAATTACAGCATGGAGGAAAATCACAAGAATGTGATTACCTATTTGCTTAACATAAAGAAATTTATAACCCTCTTTCTAGAGGCAAGAGGAAGAATGGGAAATGTAGAGAATTGTGAAGGCATTTAAAACATTATTCAGGGAATGAATGGTCCCAGAGACAGTGTCTTTGCAATTTGAATAAGCCTTGGACTATTCTTGGGTTATTTGTTTTCTTAAATTATTTAGTGGATAATCTTGAACACTTTGATAACTTTAAAGGAAAATAGAATATTGAAATGTGGCCACCCAAAATATATTTTCAACATATATACTGACCTATGGTGGGATAACCTTGCAATCCCAGTGCAAACCCCAAGTAGGAAGACTGAAAGTTTGACACCAACCTAGGCTACCTGGCAAGCCTTGTCTCAAAAACAAAATAACAACAAAAAGAAACTTGATAATTTGGATAGAAGTTATAATTAATACAGGTAATTGAAGACTACACAGAAGCAAGCATAGCAAAAAAGTAGGCATATGAATGCAAGACCATGAAATGTACTTTGGTTTCAAAGAAAAGAGAATATTTCTGTCTTAAAGTTCTGGTTCTTCTAGAATATAAAAAGGATTGTGTAAGACAAATCTATATACACATAGAAAGGTATAGGTATGTATGCAGAAAAACGGTTTATTGGCCTCAACTGAACATAATAATTTGATAAAGAAACAGGAAAATATATTCTATTTTTGACAAAATTCACTCCATTTTGATGAGTTTATTTATAAGATAATTTTAAAAACAGGGCAGAAAGCTCCTGATTCCTTGTCTATTATTTATTAATATAAAACTAGAATTCCTTTTTCTGTACATTAAAGACAGCTTATCTTCAACTATTTGGTTTTCTTTTAACACAGGGTAGTAAAAGGTTATTCTTTTACATTTTATTTGATCTGCCATGGCAGAAGTTCCATATTACCATCCAAATAGCTTTCTGTGGTTTGTATTGACTTTGTCAAGCCTTTGATTATCAAGCAACAAAAATTTAAACTTCATCATTTCTAAAAGAGTTAAGACTTCTTTCTTATGTGTCACATTTTTGTTACTTAAAATATTTATATTTTATGTTATTTAATAGGTATGGAATCATTGTTCCTCAGCCCCATCTGGCACTGTTTTAATGGGTGATCCAAAGTTCTCTGATGACTTGATTTCTTCTTTACCATAAGTGTATCTTTGATTTGGCAAAACTCAGAATTTCCTTTGCAAACTATCTTTTAAATTTTCCATATCCCTTCTAAAAAATTTGTTTTGCCTCATAAAAGAAGTGATGCCCCAAATAACTGTTATTCTTGACATTTTAAAAATTGGCTTGAGGTCCTTGGATTTAGCTCAGCAACATAAGTGCCTGTCTGGCAAGTGTGAGGTCATGAGTTTGATCCCTGGTACCACAAAACAAAGAAACAAACAAAAAATTAGCTCAATATGATTGTATGAACTGATCAAAGAGTAGTCAAATTAAAGGATAAACTTAATAAATAAAATACAACCTGTGTACATGTTTCTGAGGTTGTATCCATTACAAAATAAGTCAGAAGGTCCTAGAGATATGTCCATGCTCTCGTATGTCCACAATACTTAGAGTTTTCCAAAATATATAGATCAAAGTCTCATTAAAGAATTACATGTCACAGCAAACTTCTATTTGCTGTCTTCATCTTTGACATATCTGGTTACCTGGTTAATGAACTATCATCATATATGTTCATTGACAAAAGATTTCTGTTATCTTTCAATGCTTGCCAAAGGGGTTGTGCATTAAAACTTTTGTCTTCAATAAAAGTCAGCGTCAGAAATTCATGGAAAAGTGTTTCAGTGAGTAAGTCCATAAGTAGGAATTTTGGAGCATAATTACAAAGTTGTTTATACAACTTTCAGATGTATATGGGAATTCAGCTGGGATTTCTAGGATTTAGTACAGAAGTAGATGACCTCATAAAGCACCTTGATGATCCAAGACACAGCAGAGTAAGAAGCAAATATACCTAGTTATGATGGCTTATGTCTGTAATTCCCACTACTTGAGAGGACAAGTTTAAGGCCACCATGGGCAGTTCAGAAAGACCTTCTTTTATAGCAAAATTTATAAAGTGCTGGGGATTAGCTCACTAGTAGAGTGCTTGCCTAGCACACTTAAGACCTGAGTTTGATCCCTAGCACTACAATCAATTAATAAGCAAACTAAAGGATTGATGAGTGAAATATTTCCAAGAATCAACAACTGGGATCACATCTTATTAAAGAGTTTCTGCATGGGCTGGGGATTTAGCTCAGTGGCTTAAGTGCTTGCCTGATAAGCGCAAGGTCATGAGTTCAATCCCCAGTACCAAAAAAAAAAAAAAAAAAAAAGAGTTTCTGCATGTTGAAAGAGATTTCCAGCAGAATGAAAAGAAAATCCACAAACTGGGAAAAAATCTTAGTGAACTATCCCTCAGACAAAGGACTTCTGTCTAGAATTTATAAAGAATTAAAAAAAATCAGACCCTCGAAATTTAAAGACCCAATCCAAAAATGGGCATCTGAAATGAATACACAGTTCTCAGATGAAGAAATACGAATGGCAAATAAATACATGAAAAAATGTTCATCATCATTAGTCATGAGAGAAATGCAAATGAAAACCACACTAAGATTCCATCTCACTCC
>PVJX010014538.1:0-44633 GCA_004027295.1 Dolichotis patagonum | reverse complement strand
CTGTAGTCAAAAGAATTCTTTTTTCTTCTAAATTGTGAGTGCTGAGAATTTTATCCCCACAGTGAAGAGACTCTGACACATTCCTTCCTCCTTCAATGTCTCCATTCCTGTTTTCCTTTTCTCTTTCTCCCTTTCTCCCACTCCTGTCTCTCTATTCCATCTCCCTTCTTCCTTCTTTATGTATCACAAGTGGATACAAGCTATTTATAAACTTATATATTTAAAATATACACATCTTTATAGCACTAGTTTATTGTAATTAAAATATAAATTAATTTATACTGATAGAAGATGCACCTCACTCAAAATGCTTTTTTTTACTCGATGTGTTTCAGAAGGTGGGAGGATGATGAAGATGTTTTAGAATCCTATTTAATTCTATCCACATAAAAATCCTCTAAGACTTTCATCACTGACCTGTGCACATGAGCAATGATCTCTTCCTTTCTTATGGCTGCTCTTTTTGTATAAGTTATTTTTAGGAAAAGCACTCTTGTTTTCTTAATACACTGCAGGGTATGAGGAACATTGGATTGGTTCTTTGTCATTATGATACCTTGGAATCTCTCTAACCTATTCTTTGTGATTGAAAAATATGGTGAATGTTTAAATTTAAAATAAAATATTGCAAGATAAATACATTGTCTTCATGTACCCTTACAATAAAGCTATCGCTGCTTACACTGTTATGTCATCATTTGTTCTTCTTTTTGTAGCAGTTCGGGAGTCTTTCCTAACTTGCACTCTTGTGACTAATTCAAGGTCCTGCATTGCTTCACAGCTTCTACTTCTGGTGCTTATTTAGGGGAAGATCCAAAGTTCTACAGTGAGAGATTGATGATTAAGGTGGACGTGGACATCCTGCGATGTTTTATGGGACTTCTTTTCCTTCAGATGGCAATTGGCAGTAGGATTCGCCACAGATGCTTTTTGATCACAACTCAAAAAGACAATTGCTAAAAATGATTTTGAGAGATTCGCAAGAATTATTGAGTAAACATACACAAACCAAGCAAAGGGGAGCATGGTTATGACTAGAAATTTGTCTTTTATTATAACAGATATTTTATCTAAACATTCACTGTACGTTTTGAATGCTTCTTGTCATCTTGCATTTGAGTCACATCCATTCCCATAAACAGCGCACACGCAAAGGCTTCTATAAGTGCATGTGATAGAGAAAGAAATACCAACAGAAGGACAAAAGGAAGTCCAGCCTCACTTAGGAACAACATCAACAATCCATAAAATTGATTAAATCCCTTGTTCTAAACTTTATTCAAGTAGGTAATGTCCCTCAACACCAGAAATCCAAATACAGTTTCTAAAGCTCTACAATAAAAGACATAAGCAAACCAACCATCAGAAAACCTAATTAAATTAACTGGACCATGAAGTATACAAATGCCTAATATCTGTAATGGACTGTAACAAATAAAAACTTTGAGTGTACTAGGACAGAATAAAAGAGGTGGATGGTGATTCATAATACTAATGAATAGGTCTCACAGATGCCTAGAAAAGAAAAAATTAGGAGGTAGCACAAACGAATGAGAATAATTTTACATTTCTTAATTGCAAAATAGGGGGAAAAGAGTTGTGATTCTCCACACTAGATCCAGGGCTTTGCTAAATATTTACTCCACAACTGAGCTTCCCAAATAAGTGTTAAATGAAGTCCAGATTAGTAAATATAATACAAATAATTGACAAATAAATCTCAATACACTATCAGCCAAAGTCAGAACTTCTAGAACCCATCTACTGGTTTTGAAATTGCATGTGCGTTCAGATATGTGCACACACACATAAACTGACACATCACTGTAATACATTTGAGATACCAGGTTTTTGTAATGTTTTCAATAGACTTTAGTTTTAGAGTAGTTTGATACTCAGAACAAATTAAGTGGAAGGTGCATAGATTTCCCAAGTGCCTCCTGCCTGCACATGTGGACAGATTCTTCCATTATCTGTACTTCTCCCCAGACTGGTGTATTTGTTAACATGGATTTATCTATGCTGACATTCAGTATTATCCAAGTCAGTAGTTTATATTAGGATTCACTCTTGATTTTGCACATTTAATATCTATGGAGGAATTCTTAATAATTTATGAAATAAGAGGTCTCCAGTCAGGAGCGGTAATTCATTACCACCTTTGTTTATTTATGGAAGCCTCAAGGCTACGCAGCAATTGTCCCGCGAGTCCCTAGGTAAGATGTTCTCTCTCACTATTGCAGGTCATTTACTTTTATGACCCTGTGCCACCAACTTCATATCCAATCACTTTTCTACCCTGACTCATTCATACAAATAAGCCTATATTTACCTCCTCAAAAATAAAAATCAACAGATGAAAATACTTCAACTTATTACTGTCAAGCATACAGGTGCTGCTTTTCTGATACATTCATTTTTTGTGTGTGTGTGTGTGAGAGTGTGTGTATCCTTTCACATACAAAGATGAGGATGTGTTGTTCTCTTAAATAATCTCTTTGCCTTTCCAGGCACCTTACATTCCCTTTAGTATTTTCTCTATATATGTTTTCACAGTCGCTGTCTTTGTCCAGTTGTGCTGGTAAAAACAAATACTTGTAACTGGGTAGTTTAGAAAAATAAAATTCTGTTTAGAACTCATGAGGTTAGGCTGAAAAGTTGTAATATATGTGAAGATAGCTGGTGTCTGGAGAGAGCTTCCTGTCAGAGGAGGCACGCTTCCCTCTCTTAGAGTGGAAAACTAAAGGTGAAAAAGTTTAAACTGGTTCCTTCTAATCCTTTTACAAAGTACTGTAGCATTCATGGGATGAGCTATCATGATATAGCCACTTCCAAAATGTTCAACTTCTTCTTCATTAGCCACCATCTCAAATATTCATGTTTAAAAATAGTCAACAGTTTATTATATATTTATTTTCAGATATGGATCCAATATTTGAACCATAATCATCCTTTATGTAATAAAAGACCAATTCTTAGCATTCCTAACTGGCTGAGACTGCACTTTTAAACACTGTGTTCGTCTGCTCTAGCTTTTCCCTTTGAGAACTCTGGTGTCCACTCTTCTCCTTAGTTCTATAAACTCAGTTTTTAAAATTCTATATATGAATAAAATCATGTGGTATTTGCCTTTGTGTGCCTGGCTTATTTTGCTTTGTATTACGATCTTTGATTCCATTAGTGTCGCCAAAATTACAGGATATTGTGTTTTATATGGCTGAGTGACATTCTATTACATAAATGTACCACCTTTTCCTTATTCATTAATCTTTTGTTTAATAGTTGATTATCTTGGTTGATTCTATATCTTATCTCTTGTGAATACTAGTGTAGTAAACAACTAAGAGCAGGTATGTTTTAACATATTGATTTTGTATATTATAGTTAAATATCCCGGATTAGGTCTGTTGGATCAGGTGACTTTAAATTTCTGTCTGTCTGTCTGTCTGTCTGTCTGTCTCTTATAGTTTCTCTCTCATATCTTATGATTGTTTGCTGAAACAGGGCATTCCTATATAATTCACAGTAGCCTTATACTCACTATATACCCCAGGATGGCTTGGAACTAACAATGTCTTTTCCTTCTTCAGTATCCTGAGCTTTGGCATTAAAGGTGAATATCACTACTTTATTTTAAATTCTTGAGCAACTTCTATGCAAGTTTTTCTAGTAGCTGCACAAATGTTCATTAATAGAAATAGTGTATAAGAGTCTCACATTCTGTACTCAACAATATACATGTTATGTTTACAGTCAGTTAACTGAGGCATGTTAGTATGTAATTATGTTTTTGTTCCGTATTTCTGCTTATACTACTGGTGTTACTTCATATTCTTGGCTAATTGGTTATTTTTTTTTTGAGAAATACCTATTTAGATCTATTTCCGGCTTTTAATCATAGTGTTTCTTCTATTGTTGCTTAGTCTTTTAAGTTTTTTTTTATGTATTTCCAGTATTAATCATTATCAAATACATGACAAATGTTTTCACAGTCTGTGCTGTTTCGCTACTCTGACATTTTCTTATTCTGTGAAGAAGTTTGCTATTATCTTATAAACATATGTGTCTATTTTTGTCTGTGTATTTACATTTTTGTTCAAAATAGTCTTCCTTACACCAATGTCACAATATTTTCCTTACATTTTATTTAAGTACTCTTAGAGTTGCTGATCTTACATTAAAATACCTAATATGCTTTGAGTTTAATTTTGTAACTGGTAAAAAACAATGTTCTCATAGAGTCTCATGGTTCTATAGGTGGATATTTAGTTTTCCCAATGCTGTTTATTGATGAAAGTATCTGTGCCCGTATGAGTTTTTGTAGCACTAGAGTTTATACTTTTTCCCACTGACCTGTGTGTCTGTTTCTATGCCAGCATCCTGCCACTTTCATTCCTGTGCTTAGGCATTTTATTTTGAAGTCAGATAGTATCATGCATTAGACTACTTGATGTATTTTGTGGTTTTAAAATAATTTTAGTACCAATTTTTATATTGTACTAAAGTATGGTATTGACACTTTGATACGAATTTAGTAAATGTGTAGAATACTTTGGTGTGAATAGTTTGATGGTACAGTTCTTCCAATTTATAACATAGAATGTCTTTTCACTTGTTTTTGTCCTTTTCAGCTTTTTTTTAAATGTAGGGTGAAACAGGACATAGAAAAGAAAAACAAAAATCAAAAGAGACAAACAACAAACCCAAAACAGTAACAATATAAGCTCTCAAAGCAAGATGATAGGAATTTAACAGTGATTGTTATCTTCAAAAGTGTTAGTGTTAGGTAATCTAGTGTTACTTAGATTACCAGATATAGACTATTTTAACCTTTTACTGTTTTTATTTTAGAAAGTTTACCTCCTCATTGACTTTACACCTAAGTATTATCTTACTGTATTTTGCTTTAGTTTTGTAGTTCCTGGGAATAGTTTATTAAATTATTTTTCAAATTGTTTATTGTTATCATCAGTGTTAATGACTTTTGAATATTACTTATATTTCCTGCAATGATACTAATATTAATTTACTAGTTATAATAGTTTTGGTGAGATTTTTTGATCTTTAATACACATATGATCACATCATCTAAAAGTTAGGACAGTTCGAGTACCTTCTTTGTCCTTATCCTTGCTATGTGATTTTCTCCAGTAATATGTTTTGACTTTTTTTCTTTTTAATTGATTGCATTCATTGTTTATTTTTGTTTTATGGTTACTGTGAGTTTTACAAAAGAATAGTTGTAACATTTCATTGTAAAGGATAATGAAATTTTGACCACAAAGAAAAAAAAAAACAGAATAAATCTCAAACCCTAGTTCAATCATCTCTCAAATTGTGAATTTAGATGTTACAGCTCTAGATTTATGGGTAACCAGACTCTGTCTTGTGCAGCCCTGCTTTCTGATTAAGCTATGCTTGTGTTTTCCCCATATTCTTACAAGATGAGAAAGCAAACGTCTTTTCTAAGGAACTTTTAAAGCAACTAATCACCTTCCAAATAACTCCCAAGTAACCCACTTCTTACTTCTGACCCACTATGGATTATGTTTTACTATATGAATTTTGGGAGACACAACTGCATTTAGACCATAGGATGTAAATCATGTAGTATGATTCTCTTTTTCCTAAAATCAACGTCATTTTGCTCCACACTAACGTGATTCAGTTAAATGTTTATTATTATAGCTAATCGTTGTAATCTCTGAAACTACTGGGAGATGAATCTCAGAAGGCATTAGAATCAGAAAATAGTGTCAATAATAGAGGTTTCCAATTAAAATTATTTTTAGCAAATGTCAACAAAATGAAAAACATTAAGGAGTCATTATTGCACAGATGGCAAAACTGTGGGTTTAGGTTTCAAACTTAGTTTTTTCAATTGAGGTCAACTCAAATGACTACATTTTTAACAACGTCATAACTAGAAATGTGTTACTAGTGTTACTTACTGAATTATTTAAAATAATACACTATGAAAATAGGATTATGGGATTTTCTTTGTGTTCATTAACGTACAGACAGAATGGAAAAAATATAGAACAAATGCAGTCAAATGAGACAAGAGTAATATATATGAAGGGAAAAATAATTTTTCAATGCAAAATATAAGAAGTGCAAGCATAACAGAAAAATAGCTAAGTGTCATAACAGAGAGTAAACTAGCTGTGATCAGCGAGGCAGTCCCAGAGAAAACAAGCATAGTGCTGAATTCGTAAATAGGAGTTGTACACCAAAAAAAAAGAAAAGAAATTCTTATATTCAGAAATACCATAATTTATCTTTATGAGAAAAAAGTGCTTGTGTAGGGAATGGAGAGAGACAGAAAAAGGCAATAGCATACATTTTGATTTAAAATTATTTACCAAGAAAGGACAAGAAACAAGGACTATTCTGGAGAAGACAATATAGAGAGAAAACAAATTGTCTGGTGTCACACGTAACAGTCCCTCCCAAGGGTTGTATCCAGGTGATCGGCACCAAACCCCATTCATGCAGGAGTGAGTAACTGCATATAAGTGATGACAATCTGCAGCAAGCATTTCCACGAGTTGATAAAATACTAGCTGCAGACATTACAGAGATAAAGATGAACCCTGATTTTTCTTTGAACAACAAATAAAATCTTATCTAGCTGAGGATAGACTTAATTGGTTTCCATATACTCATAATCTTCAAAGAAACCTGGACGCCATTATTTTAATATTGATTCTGACAGGCTGTTAAAAAAACACGAGTGGTCGCCAGGAGAGATCATTATTAAAAGTACACATGATAAAAGTGCCGATGAAGACAGACACTGCACAGCACTGCGTCAAATATCGTGTAACGAAGGGAGCATCAGCTGCGTGAAGAGCAGCACGGGCATCGCACTCCGCGCAGGCGCCAGGATGAACTCACTGAGGCTCTGTCATTGCGCATTTGCTTGGAGATTTTGTGTGTGGAAAATATTCTCCTTTGTACTCTGAAGTGTGCATATTGATGTTTTTTAGGTGCCACACCATGCCTACAACCATTTACTTAGAGATCTTGTTTGAAATCTACATCCATTTTGATAAACAGTGCTAAGGCCTAGGGAGGGGTTATTACACCATTTCCACCCACTGCATCCCCAGCGTCCGGCCTATTGTCGCTGTTTGATGAATATTTGAATATTGCATATCTTACAAATGTCAAAAGACATGTTGCAAAATGAAAAGAAATGCATATAAACAAAGCAGAAGAAAGAAAGAATTTTGCATTTGTTGGGTACACTGATAGCTCTCTTAAATGTATCTTGTCATTTCAAGTATCTTAGTGTTGTGCAGTGTTTCTTATGTCCTGACACACTGGACAATTTGTACATTTTTATATTTATAATTTATGATTCATATTCTTTTCTTCTCTGATTAAGATATTCTTTGAGTGGTAAGGGAAGAACAAATATTTGTTAACTGGATATTTTGATTTTCATCAGAATTCAGGTCAATAATTTTAAAATGCAAAATATCTTAAAACCAGGGAGCAAAATGAAATTCAGAACAGATTGTGTCTAGAATTTGAAAATTAGTTAGATTAGAAAAAGACTTCTGCAGGAATTTAGAGATTGTCTCTCTTTCTCAACCTGTGTGTGTGTGTGTGTGTGTGTGTGTGTGTTTGTACTGGGAATCAAACTCAAGACCTCATACTTGCCAGGCAAGCAATTATGCTTGAGCTAAATCACCAGCTCTTCAGGAATTTAAAAACAATTCTGAAAGTTCTATCTTCAGCATATCAGTTTTTCTAAAGCATTATTTTCTTCCTGTTTAAATTTGAAAGGGCTATTTTAAAAATCATAGCCGTCACCCTTATGTTAAACAAATATCTTAGACCAGATATGACCTTAATCCTGAAAAGAACAAATAAAAAAAAGGGAACTTTAATTCATATATATATATTTGAGAAATATATGTATAGTCAACCCTGAGATTTATAGGTGCTGCACCATACCTATACACCTGTGGTTTTAGGAAATTCATTTGCATGCTTAATAAGGATTAAAGAGTTCAAAATTTGCCAGGAACAGTTGATTGTTTGGACTTTGAACTTTCAGGAAACCAATGCTGTTCAAGTACAATGTCAGTGTGCTTCCAGAGCAGAAGGGTCTGACAGTGTAATGATGTCTAACATACTTGAGTGAAATATGTCTGTTTACTGGAACCTTCACCGCTTGGGATAAATTCTGTGTACTTTATGAACAGCAGCTTACTTAAATCTAAATTGAATCAAAACTCTCTTGTAGAGATATACAGAAAATGTCTGACCATGTATCTAGGAAGGTTAGTTGACCCATAAATTGATGATCACAAAAAGATATTTATTTGTTAACTATTTCTATTTTATCTTTATTAGTCAATGTTTGTAGCACATAGTAATTGCTTTCCTCATAAAGAGTTGTTACGTGGACAAGGCATTTCTTTTTCATTCCCTGCCTCATCCTTCCTGCCTCCTCTCATCTCTTGGTCCTCTTTCATTTGGTAAAAGAAATATCTCCATAATCCTTCTTTCATTTTGTTCTTCACATATATTTTGAATTTCTTGTGGCATTTAAACTTGTGTATCTGACTTATTTCACTCAACATTATGACTCAAGGTGCATCCATTTTCCTAAAAGTGATTCAAATTCATCATTTATGGAAGAATAGTACTCCACTGTATAAAAATGTAGTATTTTCTTTATCCATTTATTTGTTGATGTACATAAAGTCTGCTTCAAATATTTAACTATTGCATTTACTTTTAAAAGAAGCATATATAGTTAAGACATTGCTTCCTTAATTATTCTCTTGTTAGAAACTTAAAAAGTAATGTCTAGGCTTGTTTGTTTTTTCTTCTCTGAGATGCATGAATATTTCATCACGAGTATTCGATATTGCATCTGTAACATTATGTGACAATAAACTGATTAGATTCTGTTTATATACCTGTAATATGTTTTCTTATCTACCCCACATTATTAAATAGGCAATATTTAAGCTACATTTGGAACAAAAAGAGCAAACACATCTTCTTACAGCATGTTTGCAATAGCTAGTCCAAAGTATTTTCATTTATATTTCCTTTCCATGCATTTTTATAACATTTGCATGTCTCAGTGTAGATAGGGATTCATTTAAGAGGCAGTGTCTTTAGAGAAGCACTATGAGAGGTTTATTTGGATTTGTCAATTTGACTGTATTAATCAGTACTTAAAAATCCGGGAAAACATCATAGAATGTGTTAGTAAAGTTGGCATGTGAATCAGTGGTTAGGTGGAGAAGGTATGTACTTTGTGTCTTATATTACCTGAGAGAACAGAGTAACAGTAAAGAGAATGACTTAGTATTTTCCTCAAGAGATAATACACAGTTGTTTCCTACTGTGATCTTTAAAATCCCAGTCTTGCTACTTTTTAGATAACAGCACATCACTGGATCCCTGGCTGGGTACTCAAGCTTTTGACATGGAGTTAATAGTTTTTTCACTGGCTTTTCCCTTCTCAGTCGTCAGGTAGGGACTGAGTCAGGCTACTTGTATCCTCAAGTAACATGACAAACTGGACGTCTAAGCTGCCATACACTTGTTTGTTAGCCAATTATCTAATAAACCCTTTCTCACACACTGACTATAAACAAATTCTACTGTGTTTCTCTCTGGAGAATTTGACTAATATACAATCTGACAAATCTTAATTATTTTTAATTTCCTGCTATCCCTTTAGCTTAAATAAGAATCTGAAAGCTTACAGAAATTTAAAGTCATGAATTTTATTCCTATAACATAATTAGTGTATTGACATGAAAATATTCAAAAACAAAAATGTACCACAATTTATAATATGACTTTAGTGATTATTTTTACATTTTGAATTCTAAATGAAACATAATAAGAAAAAGATCTTGAATAAAACTATATAGAGGAATAATAAGGCAGTAGGCAATTTAAAAATTGGAAGCCCAAAATAAGAGTTTTTAAAATTTTGCTCCTTAATATAAATTTCCTGATAGTTCTCTGCTTTATAGTGTAAATCTTAACTTTATATTTTTCTCTCTTCCTCATTAATTTACTCTTTGACAATATTTTCTGTTGTATCATTGTGATATTTCATCAGTAGTCTTTGGATGTTTTTCTTTATATTATTTTGAGGAAAGTTTTATGATTTTCTAAAAGATATTGTCTTGGTCACTTTTCTCGCATTGTGAGACAAAATGCTCCATGCCTAACATTAAGGAAGAAAAGGTTTGTTTAGCTCATGGTTAGTAGAGGTTTCAGTACACAGTCAGCTGGCTCCAAAGCAGGGAGGCACGGCAGGCAGACAAGTTAACAGTTCATGGTGGTGGAAGACAGCAAATGCAACAAGAGCATAAAAAAGGGGAAGAACAAGTCTTTTCCTCCCCTATACCTATTCAGCCATTAATATGAAAATTTACAACATACATCATTTTACATTTGCTACTGTTATGGATAAAAACTGGTGGTTAACTTAATGCCAGATGGATTAAATCAGCATGGTGCAGAGCATAGATGTTCCACCTGAGGAAAGTTGCCAGCACAAATAGAGATGTGGAGAAGGAGAAGGAGGGGTGTTGTGGGTTCTCCTACATTTTGCTGTTTGGGCTGTTGGTTCTCCTGGAGGAGCTGGTCATGAATAGCTTCCCTGGTATGAGTTAGGCCATTGTCACTGGAGGAGTTAGGTACTTTTTTGGTGAGAGTAGCTGTGGTTAGCTTTAGGGGAGCTGGTCCTAAGCTGGTCCTTACATCGAGCATCGCTTCCTGGCTCCGGAGGGGAAGACATGTGCTGTTTAATCTCCATGACAAACTCATCACGCTGGCTTCCTGGCATGTACTCAACTGTTCATATCATTGGAGGAGCTTGGGGCCTCTATGTCACTGAGGATGGCTGTGGTGCTTTCCGAACGGTCCTGGTCTTTGTTTTGAGCATGACTTCTCAGCTCCAGTGTAGAACCCTCAACCTACCAGCAGAGCTCCCTCACCCCAATGGCATAGACTTCCTGGATTCCACCGCTCACCTTTGGGTCTTCCCAGAGGAGATCCATAAAAGACACTGGTGTGAGTCCTTCTCATGGGTTCTAGACCTCCAGTCGGACTCATAGGAGGCATTTCATGGACTCTAGGTTTTCATCTGGACTCATGTGGGACATTGCTGTGGGATCCAGGCCCTTGGCTAAATATTCTATGTCTTTAGTGTTGTGGACAGATTTCCTGCACTTTCTTGTGTTAACTCTGAGTAACCATCTTAAAATAATATTGTAAATATTGCTTCCTGATTCTAACTATTCTCCTCACGACCCCTGACTACACCAGTTACTTACATTTATTACAAAGCAAAAGAAAGATAATATTTAACTGTCAAAATTATTGGATCTCAACTAATCATAGACATAATAGGACACTACAGACAATATTGGAACACTCACACAGGATAATGACCTAAGGCTCTAAATACTGGCTTTTAATATCTACACAAAGATGGAGACAAAATTATCCATAGGCTTAGTGGAAATGAATGTCCTTACAAAATTCATGAGGGTTAGGGTTAGAAAATTTCTGGAAGAAAGGAAAGTATAGGAAAAAAATGAGAGGAATTTAGCATGGTGATTTTATTTAATTCAGACTTATGAAGTTTTTGGAAAACACATTATAAAGGAGTAGAAAATATGTGGCTACATGTTGATAAAGTGGTAGGGAGCAAACTTTTGTTCCATAAATGACAAAGTAGGCATTGTATACCATATGCTCTGTGCCACAACCACTCACCCCAGCAGTTCTAGCTCCAAAATATTTGTAGCCAGTAAAATGTACACATATGCTATGTGTGGAAGTTATCATGGAAGCCATGATTGTCCTTGTTTCTCTGGAGAGTCAAAGATAGTGAACAAAATTAAGAAACTGAAATAAATAAAAGAAAGTTTGTTACAAATGCAGCTTGGTGGACTGCTTTACATAGCTCTAAATCAGTGTTCTAAGAAGGTAGAGAAAGCGGATTATTGAATTTTGATAAGGAACAAGGGCATGATAAACACCCTGAGCCTCTGGGTACAAGGTGATGAGTGGGTCTTCTGATTGTCCCAGATGCCTCTGGTCACAGGGTGGAGGTGATGAAACCTTACACTCCAGGCAGAGTTAGAAACGTGTATGTGTCATAGACACTTGATGACCGTATGACTCTATTCTGAAAGAATCTTTCAGTGATGTTATTTTAATTATGATTTCCTATTATTTTCATGATCACTGGGTTTTTTTCTTTGTTTGTTTTAAAATTGTGCAGTGGTCCTCTAGAGTCTTCTCAGGCTGCCAGTCAGTCATGTGAAAACCTTAGCTCTACTACAATAATGGAAATGAGAGCTCTTTACAACCTTAGCACAATGTGAAAAATGTCATCTTGCGTTTTTAGTCAGGATTAAAAGGAGATTTTGATGCATATTTCTAACGCTATTTTGGCAACATCTTTTTGAAGCTCCTCCCTTTTATGATTCTTACCCTCTAACAGTACGTTTTCAGCGGAGTCAAACAGGTTCTCTCTTTAACATGTGTGTTAGGTCATCTAAACTTTCTATTTAACAACTTATAATAATAAAGTCTCTAAATTTGGAGAAAAAAAGATTCTTCTATATTTTCTTGACAAGTATTCCTCTGAACTCTCTCCTGTTACTCATGCTGACTATAAACTGGTGTTCCTCTCATGCAGCCAGGGGCCATTCTACAGGTTATGCTTTCACTTGTATTGTTCTTTCCCAACACATCAACCACACTGCTTCTCTTACTACTATCAATCTTTGATCTGCTGTCACTGCTACGAGGAAATCGATCCTGGCTAAATGCATAAAATCATACCACTCACTTCTTGCTTTCACTGGTGGTCTGCTGCTGAGGTCTTTCTTACCCTAATGTCTTTACTTGAATGTGTTAGCTAACTTTGGACCAGTCATTTCACATACGCTTCTGAAAACCATAGCAACAATGGAAGTATTAAAAAAAGAATAATTTATATTTGCTATTTCTTAGTTCAGGTCTTTCATTTGTTCCTTCATAAGTATGTTATGCATTTTCTCATAGAACCACCTAGATATAGCCTAAATGGTAAAAAATCAACTGATACGAAAAGGTTTGGGAAAGATAATATTTCAGTATATATTTTAGTAAATGGTGTTGAAGAATAATTCATAGTTTTATTTGTTTTTCATTTAAATAGGGTGATGGTTAGCTTTGTGAAGACGTGTAAAATATAATTCTAGGAATGCAAAGAGAGACAAACTTCACTGCCATCTTTTCCACAGTATAAATATAATCATGGTTGCAATAAAAATATAAAGCCATTAATAGTTCCGTTGTTCTAAGTGTAATGAAGTATTATCCTTGAGGAACTGAGGGAGGGACATATCTGGAAGTGGGCCATAGTGTGAACAGCATTCTTATGCTTTAAGTTTGATAAATGCAGCTTGCTTCGGCAATGAACATTGCCTTTGGAAGCACAAAGGATGATATAAATGTTTACAAAATTTGTTTGAAAAGAATAAGCTGTTAATCCCTCAGGCTGGTCAATAGTCAGTTGATTTCTATTATTTAAGATAAAGTTACTTTCTCTACCTCAATTGTAGTCAGAAGAGAGTATAGTTGTATATTCAATTATTTTCAGTATCTAGTAAAAAGTCCACATGTCATCAATCATAAACACCTTGAAAATTAAAGACATTATATTAATCACATTGGCTAGCTTTACACATTGATCAAACATAAATGACTTTTCTGTAACATTAATATTCAAGAATCGCTAAAGATCATCAATACTGATACATAAACATACGTAAATGGAGAATATAAGACTCATTCAAATATAGACACTGAATCATATGTTGAATGAAATTAATTACAAAGAATTTCCTCCAACTCAGTATGTTCATTCTCAAAGAAGTAGATTTCAGGTCATGTGTATCTGAACTGTGTGCTTTACGTCAGGACAAAGCAGAAGGAGACTCTACCCATAGGCACATCATCACTTTGGCCAATTCTTACTCCAGAAGAAAGGAACCAGACCAGTTATAGAAGCACAGCAGTTATAGAGCAGCTCTCAGAGAGTAACTAAAGACAATTTAAAACAAATTATTATAGGTAGTTGAAAGAGTAATAGGGCTAGATTATACCTTAAGGTAGCCCCTCTGTTACATTTCTTTCAAGTGGTAACGTAAGTGTTCACAAAAATGTTGTCTTCATTTGTTTGTGTAGCTTTAGCAAAATTCAATACACTGAAGAGCTATTAAAAATTGACCTTTCTAATAGTTCTGTAGGTTAGAATGTCCAAGATCAGGTGACAGGAAATTTGGGGTCTGATAAAGCTCATTTTTTTTTCACGGTGTCTGGTCATGGCAGAAGGGGAAAATTAACTCTTCTAATCATGAGAGATCCTTCCTCGTAGTCTTATAATCTCCCCCGAAAGTCTCAACTTTTTTTTGTTTTGTCCCAGAAATTGAACTTAGGACCTTATGCTGGCCAGGCAAGCTCTGTACCACTGAGCTATATCCTGATTTTCAATCTGCTAATGCTATTGTTGTGTTGGTGTTTCAAGTCACGAATTTTGAAGAAACAAAAACATTCAGAAGATAGCAGTGTGTACCATGTGCTCATCAGAGATATGCTGAAAATGTTTGGAAAAAGGAAATGTAACACATGACACACAAATATGCTAAACCAAAATAAATTTATAGTATTTTACTTGTATATTTGGATGTGTTATAGCTCATATTAAATAAAATTGTCTTACATATTTTATGTGTCCTTTGGCCTATTAGTCTGATTTTCAGTCTATATATATTATAATTAACTTTATAAGATCTTATATCATAAATAAATCAATTTGATGCTATAAAAATAAAAATGCATTTAGCAAGAGGGGAAAAAGAAGGGAACTGAAATGTGTTATGTGTGTGTGCAGACACCCTACAGTGAAGGCAATCATTATCTACTGCAAAGATGTACTAAGAAGAGAAATAAAAATAACTAGCAGTATTTCTTAATTTAAAATTTCATTTTATGAAATAAAATATATTATTTAATAAAGCTTATATTTTTGAAATGACTTTTCTCTGTATTCTGTCACTGCGAGAATAAGAGCTTTTGATGGATTCATTTATTTCTTCATTCGAGAGATAACTGTTGAGATTTTAGTATATACAACCCAGTGCTCCCCATGCGGAAATGCTGGTAAATAAGACAGAGGATTAAGCTTGCGTAAAGCTGGTATTTTACTGAGGAGGACAAACGACATACATTGTACAAGAATTAGTAAAACCTGAGCTTATCAACCCATAATTTGGTTAATGTTCGTGGATTTCTCAAGGCATAGAAAATTAAATTTCCTAAATTGAAAGTCTCACTTGTTACATTCTATTTACCTATAAAAATAAAAATGGCTAAGTGATTCACAGTTAAATATTAGTACTTTATTAATAATGTATGCAATGCAAGACATGATTGAGATATTTTGTTCTATTAATAATTTTAAAATTACATAAAATTCTTTGAGTAATGTTGAGGTAGTATACCACCCAGATGTGGGAACTGTTAACATTTCTTAAATATTTAGGTAAGTTCTACTGAAGTTTTACTATAGATAAACATTTAGTTATTCTATTTTTCTGGATGTTCTTTCTGCATATCTACTTAGACTAATGTTTTTAGTTTAAAAGAATATGTATACTTTTAAAATTTAAAATGCCACTATGTTTCTTACTACTTAAGGTTATGTATTCTAATGTTAGAGAAACACAAGGTTATAAAATCCTCTTAATGTAAATACAGGCACTAGTCAGTGTGACTTCTATTAAAATATATTAATCTTCTTAGAATATAAATTCATGCATGATTAAATTCAGATGAATAGCAAAAGATAAAGTAGCAAACTTTGTTTACTTTAATGCTTTCATTAATATGTGCATATACACAGTAACTCCATATCCATGAAGTAATATAAAACATTTGGCTTTTCATAGTGTCTCAAATGAGAAAAATTAGTATTTAGCTCATTTTATGTAGTTTGATCTTCCTGAAGATATTATATTTCTCTACTTTGAAAAATACTCTAATCTTTGATTTTTATGGAATACTGACATATCTCCAGATTTGAACCTTCAAGGATGATTAAAAGCTGCAGTCAGCTGGGCATGTGGCTCATACCTGTAATCCCAGCACTTGGGAGGCTGAGGCAGGAGGATCAGCATGAGACCATGAGATCGAGGCCAGCCTGGGTGCCACACTGCATTCAAGGCCAGCCTGAATGCATAATGTGAGCAGATTAAAAAAATGCAACTGTTTCTATTTTTTGGTTGTTATTCTTTGTTAGGGGATGCTGGTCTTGGACTTGAACTGGAAAGTTTTTCAGTAGGTACTACATGGAGATCTCTAACAGGAAACTTTAACAAAGGAGAAGACAAATTAATTGTTTCTTTTGCAAGACTTATGCAAAGTCTTCCTATAATTTTTTCCCCTGCAAAGTTTTTCATTTTAATAAAAATGAAGCAGTACTTAGTTTTATTATTCAACTTTTACATTTCCCTGATTAATTATCCTGCAAATTCAAAGATATCAGTGTCAGCCAGTCAGAAATTTTCATGAAAAATATGTCCAAGTCCAGTCCTATACCAGCATTTTAGAGTCCAAAATCTCCAAAATCTTCCCCTGTGTTAAACTCAACCTCAGTGACAGTAGATAACTTATGTATACATTTATGGTATTTCTGAGCTCATTTTCCCGTACTTCTTTATAACCATGTAAAAATGCATGTAGCCATGTCCTATTGTTAAATGGGTGTGTGAAATACTCATGAAAAGACATTTGAAATTACCAGTGACCTGAACTGTAAACAGTTTTCTAAACTTAAATGGTGACTACACAAGTCTGACTTCTCATCTGAACTTCATGGTAAGAACTTGTTTCATCTTGCTTGCTCCTCCTAAGCACATCCGTAAGACTGAGATAAAATGCAGAAGAGAACCAACAGCAAACTCTGAGCGACGGAAACAAAAAGGTGAACTGATTATTTACCTCAAGGCTGAAGGGAGAATACAAGGAGTGACAGGACCCTTGCCCACTCAGAGAAAGAAAGCAAACAGGACTCATGTACTGTGACGTCTGGGAAAGCAACACATACGGACTACATAGGCCTCATTTTTCCTTGTAACAAAGAGATTTTGCTACAGTGATGTGGCCTGTCCAGGAAGGGACTTTTCATCAGGGGGAAAATCCAATTCTCCAACTGGAGAATACAAAGGAAAAATTTCTGTGTCAGATATCACCAATAAGGCTGAGTAGCCATCTTGAATTATATAAACCCAACATATGAAATAAAAAAACAAGTATCTGAGAATTACACTGGAAATGAAACCACAGTCAACTTTAGGATAAGATTTGAGTCCAATTAAATAAGACACAGATTTTTTTCTAATACAGTAGATATTTCCTAATGTGAAACTGAAAATCACCCATCATACCAGGAAAAAGAACAATCAGTGAAACTTAGAATTAATTTTGACAAATATGGAAAGGAATTATACATGAAAAGATCTGATAAATAATTTAAGAGTTACAAAATATTCAAGAGTTACAAAATATTTTAAGTGGCATAAATTTTCTTGAAACCAAGACAAAAATTTGAAGAAAGAACCAAAAATAAAATTCCAAGTATAATTCCATAGAATAAAATTAAATTAAGGCTATATTTAATAGACAACTTCTTGTAGCTTTAATCTTTAAATTGGAAAGTATATTTACATTTTATTACCATTTTATTAACTGCTGTTTTATTGTTTTATTCACTATTTAATTATTTGATTATTTCTTGCTAATATCTTTAACATCAGTACTACTTAATGACTTAAAAAATAATATAAATCTGAAGAAATTTTGTATCCTGCATCCAGAAACTCACATTTCAGTGAAGACACAAGAGGAACTAGAGAAGGAAAAAAATACACACACACACACACACACACACACACATATATATATATATATATATATAGAGAGAGAGAGAGAGAGAGAGAGAGAGGGAGAGAGATGGAAATATTTATTTGACATTGATATATATAATAGTTACAAATACATTATTATGAAAGCATAAAAAATAAAATATAAATTCCTAAATTTTGTAACAAAATAATCCCCCCAAAATAAGTGAGGTAAGTGCCATTTTGAGAAAAAATAGAAATGTATAGATACAGAAAGCCTTAAGGGTACTGCCTCATAGGTATTCTTAGAGCGCTTGAAAACCGTTGTCAGAGGCCCTAATGTGCTTTGTGCAGCACACGTTGTTATGGCTGACACACTGTGCTCACCTGGGAAGTCTGGAAGCTTGCCTACACCACTCAGCAGCTCTACATGCTGGAGGGCAGAGGACAGCCGTTACCTTTCTAGGATATTGTTCGCTGTGTCAATTTGAGATCCGAAATTTAACTCAGTGACGCAGAGGGGGCCAGGGTCCTCACTCTGTAACGTCCTCAGCCTGTGCAAGAGGAAGGCGGGGACGTGGTGTGAGTGCTACACCTACCCAAGAGGAGTAGTCTGCATCTTCGACCCTTCAGCCTTCGCTGTGGACTCTCCAGCCTTCTGTGGGAGATTCCTCAGCATTTTGTCGCAGATCCATCTGCCTGCTGATGTGGGCTTGCACAGGACACTGCAGTGAGCTTCAGCCCTCGAGATGGACGCTTCAGCCTCCAAGGTGCAGACACCCTCTGCACGCTCACTCATCCGACTCTGTGGCTGATCATTGTAAACCAATCTTGTAAATTCTTATACATTTGTATATCCTGTGTTATATTTGTTTTTCTAGTAAACCCTGACTGATACACTCTTTAAGTGAGATTTTTTTAAAAAAAAAAGAATAAGTAATAGTTGCATTGAGAGTGGCAAAAATCAGTTACCCAGGTGACATCACTTAACGCTTAATTCTGCTTCTCAGAAACCCAGCCAGAGACCATTTAGCCTGAAGAGATTAGCAACACTCAGGTTCAAAAGTTTTCCTTAATCATCCCATTTGAGATGTTTTAAGATACATCTTTGGCTGTGATGTAGTGCTACAAATATTCTTGTTCTTTTAAAAATCTCATTTTTATATCATTCAACTTTGAAAAACCTTTTACACTAAATGTTTTCTTTGATAGAATCTCTAAAACCTGGAATAAAATTTGAATTTTTGGTCTGGTTGTACTTCTTCATTTGTACTTATCCTTCCTGAGATATAGAATGTATGTCAGTGCTTCAAGAGATGGAAAAGTTCTTGTTCAGTGATTTGACGACTAGTAAACTTATTACTATTCAAATGTGAAATTTGAATATCAGATTCTACTCATACTTAAGCACATAGGAATGTTTCAACTTCTTTTTGCCTTTTTTACCTAAAGTAATTTTAATAAGTTAAAGAAAGTTAACTGCCATAAATCAGCCTCCTGATGGTGGAGCTTGAATGATAGCAATATTGATAATGTTTAAGATGTAAAGAAAAAGAAGGTCCCAAGGATTATCCTAACATATTAAGCAAAAATATAATTGGAAGGTACTAACTGATGATATATATGAAGATATAACAATTTTACAAAGATATTATAATCTCATAAATAGAAATTCAATTGGCATAAATAAAATGAGGTCAATTTGAAACAAACTAAATGTATGGTTCCTGGGGAGCATCGATGTAGATGTGCTGACCAAATATCAGTGAAGAAATACTTGGTGATTACTTAAGTCAATGTTATTGAATAAATGAATGAATGAACAAAAGAATAAGTGAGCTAATATTTTCAGATGTCAGAAAATATTTTTGACTGAAAATAATTGGAAGTATTGTAAAAACTCTGGAATGAGATCACCTGGAAACATGGTGAAGAAGAACTAAAAAGACTCTCCTTGAAGTTCCACAATAATTAAGAGCTGTAGAAAGAAATGAAGTCAGAAATAAGAAAGAAGATGTAAAGTTGAAGCCCAGTTAGAGCATCTTAATAAGACCGTGTGTCAAAAATTAAGAACAAGATAACAAAGAGCTGAAGGTGTAACTTAGTTTGTGGCCTCATGGTTCACACATAAATAATGCTAAATATTGCAAGATATTTGTATCAGATATTTTTAATAAATTCCAACACATCTTTCTTTGAGTTTTGACCAAAATGGTGTATCTTTTTCTACTGTTAGTTTTGGAAGCAGGATCAGAGAGAACTTACTCATAATAATTGAATGCGTAGCCGTAGATGTATTCATACATTGCAATAGCACTTTGTAACAAAATAAGATGTGCTCCGATAGGATACTGCAGCTAAATTGAACATTATTAAACACCACAAGGGACCTGCATCGTGTTCATCACTAAAAGTCAACTACTAAGCTTCTACATAAAAGGTAGACTTTTGTTTTGATAATTAATAGCTCAGCATTAATTACTGTTCAGTATATATTATACATATTCTGCTCTCATAGTTGAGGATGCAGGCACAAAGGGCAGTATTCTATCATTTAAAATAGTGACTTCATACACACCATTTGATTTGATTTATCTTCTCATAAATTACCGATCTTTTTGTTAGTATAAATTGAAAATGCTAAAGTACAGTTTTACATTTAGCCAGTGGAATTTTTAATGGAAAATATTATTCAGTCAACATATCTTTCATTCCAAACTGTAGGTACTTTCATATAAAAATACACTAATGTAGTGACATTCAATGCTAGGTATTACTTTAAATTTCTTAATGATTAGAAATCAACCATTCAAACACCCCTTTTTATTCTTATTTTAAAATTATATATGCATATATTCATCTTTAAATTTTTATATTTTAATTTTATCAGTATATAATTGGCAGTACATAATTGCAGTACGTAATGCTTTCATTCATTTTAGGGAGCAGGTACAGGTACTTAACAGGTGTTTCTTTATTCTTTTACTCTTTCCCCTTCTTTACTTCCTTCATCTTCAGAGAACCTTCTCATTTGCAAAGGGTCTATCTCCCTGCTACCTGTTGTGAAACTTTTATTTTTAAAAATTATTTACATGTTAGGTTTCTTTATTAAGAGACATTATGCAATATTTAATTTGTGTGTCTGACCATTTTTTTATATTGTGGTCTCAAGGTGCATCTATTTACACACAAAAGACTCAACTTTATCCTACTCTAATATTTAAATTTCAAAGTTTATGTTGTTCTCTCAATTTTTATTTTTTATTTTTTTATGTGAGACATTTAATAAAATTGCAAATTCTTGCTTAAAATTTTAGAAATTTTTAAGTTGTTTATGTAGAGTATGTTTAAGATTCTGCACTCTTATACATTAGATGTTTGTAATACAAATATTTTATGAACCACACACAAATGCTACTTTGTAATTACTTCAGTTGTTACTTGGGAAGAAAAGCTGACATTGATCCTGTTCACTTGTAGCACAGCAGGTGCTGCATACATATTTGATGACTATATTTGTGAATGAAGTTTTCAATTTTATTAGTTTCATTTACAAGAGACATACACAACTTACCACAACATACATAAAAAAGAAATTTAGCCATAGAATGTTTGCTAGTACACGCAATCAATAGACAATGCAGAGACAAATTTAACAAACAGATTCCAGAGAAAATTATCAAACCGAAAACCAAAGGGTTATCATGACGAGGGCAGTGACTACTGCCATGTAATTATTATTGAATATATTTCATATACTGAGCTAAATCATCACCAATGTGCTTAGCCTTTAACAAAAGCTGTACTCTTAGCCCCACCAGGGGCCCACCAAGCATCACATATCTCTACCACAATGACTTGTAGTCAAAGCAAACTCTGCATAGTTTATTTCCTTGTGTTTCATCGTTAAAACAAAAGTATTGCTTCAATCTTAGGGCAGACACCTAACATCTAGCCATAAAGAAGCTTAGATATTTGAATCTTTTCATGTCAACTAGAAGGTATTTCCAGACATTCCCATTTTATGTGAAGCAGTTTTCTAGACAAAAGTGTGGGATACTGGGCCAGGCTCTGAAGATGGGAACATTCTCTATTACAAAAAGCACAGATTTAATTCAGCTTAATAATTATAATATTTTTATGATACTTACATGCTGTCCAAATTTTAGAATAGTTATACTGCATACATTTTACACATTTTCATAGTCAGGAGAAAAATAAATTTTTCAAAAGTTTGATTAACCTTAGGAGATAAAGAGAAGAGTGACATATAAAGGTAAAGGTCTTTCGTGACTCATGCTAGCAACTTTAAAGGTGAAAATAAAAAACTGGGAATGATTGACAATAAAACTTTATGGCTAGAATGAAATTATTGGTATGAAAAGAAAGTCAGGTGAAAGTTATTTAAAATGAGTTCAAGTAAAATTTTTAGTCTTATTAAGGACATAAAAATGTCTGTCAAGTGGTTGGGGGTTTAGTTCAGCAGTGGAAGTGCCTGCTTGGTAAATACAAGGTCCTGAGTTCGATCCCAGGCACCAAGAAAAAAAAAGTCTATCAATAAACAAGGACAAAATATTCAAAGTGTTGCTTGAAAATAACTCAAAATCATATCATAGCAACAATACACATTTCTTTTCATTTTATTTCTATTTTTAGTTCACAAACAAAAATGTATCATAATGTACTTTTACACTGTATTTTTTTCACACAACAGTTTTCAAAGATTCATTTAGTTAAGAAAGTCATAATATCACTGAATTGCATATTTTACATGATTTCTGCTCACATTTTTAAGGTGTCATTGAAAGGTGTATATGAAAGGACATGTTTTATTATCGAGAGACATACTGGAACTCTCTTTTTGTCTTATCTGAGTTCCAATCTCCCATATTAAATCATCCCCTGGCACATTTGGCCTATCTCCAAAATATGTCTCATGTTCAATATCTACTCATCTGTGCATCAAAAGCCTTTATATTAATATATTGATTCTTTCCCATTCTTATTCTGAAGCATTCAATCTCCTAGTAGATCATGAGACTATTAACTTCTGCTTAAATTCTTTTAGAATCTTCAGGGAGATATGACAAAGCTTTTTCTTGGCTTATAAAACTCTAATTATCCTTCTGCTATTCCCTGCTTCAATCCAAATCTTTTGCTTCCTTCACTAACTGCTATTATTCAGTTTCTCGGGTGTCTGAAGGCCAGCCCACCTTCCAGTCTTCGCCATGCAGCTCCGTTTGCTGGACAGGCTTCTCCACTCCATCTCTGGTTCGAGGTTTTAGTTCTGTATCTCATCAGCTTAGGAAATCAATCACGTTTCCCTTACTGAATCAATAGCTGCCATTCATTTGTTCTCCCACCCGGTTCTGTTTGTTTTTCACATTCTTTTTATCACTTTTTCTAAGGTAACATTTGTGTAACTATTTGGCGATTATGTCTCTCCCACTAGATTCTATGATCCTTGTGGATAGGGACCATGGGCACCTGTCTCCTTACCACAGCATCCAGTGTGTAGCACGTAGTTGCCAAATAACAGAAATTCAGGGCATATGCATTAAATTAATGGGTGAAAGAATGAGACTGTACTAAAGTTGAGGAGCAGTTACATGATAACCCTCACAGATAACAGGAAAAATTGTAAAATAAATATTTAGAAATCCAATTCTTATAAATCCTCTAATATTTCAAACTTGTTTGTTTTACCTTCATGGTAAATCTGGGAGCATATAGCTAGTCATGATTCTGAATGAATGTGATTTGCAATCATAGGTCCAATTAGATATTCAAATATGAAAGGAAATAGATAATATCATAATGGAATACAAGGAAAATTGCATTATGTTTTTCTTACCTAAAAATGTATTTTGCTAAAATATTTTCTGCAGCATAATAGACAATATATTAATATATTAATATATTAATATATTAATATATATTAATATATCAATCTTGAGCTATTAGAAGAACCAGATATATGATGTGCAGCTTCTGCCAGAAATTTAAGCTCCAATTAAGCTTTCTTCAATATAAGATAAGGTTAGTAATTCAGAATTGATATCTGATTGATATCATGAAGTTATTGACACAATTTATACAAATCTTGCAATTAATGTGTTTCATACATTTTATGTTTTATTCTTTATGCATACTTATCATATCTGTGAATATGATTATGTACTGATTTCTAAAAGTAAGACAATTTAATAAAAGTACTTAATTTATAATTACTAATTCATTAATGGATATGTCAAAATTTCTGAAAGTAAGAAAATTTATATAAAATGTACTTGTTATATTGTTGAATAATTAATGGATATAAATCAAAACGTTTTATAGAATAAATGCAAAAATAATCATTTTACTAAAATTATAACATGTTGCATCTTTATTAATCTGTAAACATTTTTAAATACCAACACAATGAAAAATAGCTCAATTTATTGACTCTTCTGTTGAGAGAGCAGCCGAGAGCTATGACTAGGTTACATTTGATTGGCTTTGTTTCACAATTTTTCCCGTTTTTCATTTCTACTAAAATAAATGTGGATACTTTGTTACACAATGGCAAATTTTGATGGTTCTTTTTCATTCATCGAGGGATAGCTTGGCCCTGGAGGTCAGACATAGGTGATGATCACCATGAGAAGCGAAACTATTAACTGTAACAAAAACATTTGACTAGAAAATGTTACAGAATCTCTCGGGGCATTCTAAGTCTCTGAAGTTGTGATAAAATATAAAAGAGATTGTAGTTTCATTCTTTGATGAGTTTAAGAAACAAGAACAATCCCATGTTGTGCCTACATGAACCATTTGAATGAATTTAAACCTAATATTATTTATGAGTATGTACCACTTAGTCTTGTTAAAATCCAAAATTGAGCAGGATAGCATACCTGTTTTTACAAAATATATGATCCACGGTAAATGATGTGTAACTGGTAAACTAAGAATTGCCATCTGCCAAGATGCTTAAGTGTATAATTTCTGCCCCAAATTACGGCAGGGTTATAGGTTAAGTACTTCTGTAGAACAGTCCAAAACACAACGGGCTTGGTTTATTTTTAGATGGAACCATGCGGTCCTGAAGACCTTATTAATACATCTGCATCATCTGGCAGTGCTAAGCTGGTTTTTCTGACTTTGTGTGGTCTGTCACTTGGCTGGGGTAACACGGGGGACTACATGATAGTCCACATGGGTCTCCATTTCAGCTGATGACTGATTTTGTTCACAGGATTATGGCAGAAAAACTCAACAAATCACAAAAGTGTAAATTTAGGCTTGATGACCCTATCTCAAAATCTTTACCACATTCTGTTGGTCACATAAAGTCACAGAATTGAGTTGCTTACATTGATATCACTACGTGAGTGTCACACTTAGACAGGGTTGAAGGTTTGGGATGGGATTGGGAGAGAAAAAGAAAAATCAGATATATGATGTGCAGGTACAAATTCCCTCTATGATGAACACACTCATCAAGTACATCTAACATGTACTGATAAAATTAATGAAAAATCCATAAAGTAAAGGAGCATCAAATCAGAGAACAAAAGAATGTGCTCATTTTTGCAAACAGTCTACCAGCACAAATGACAACATGACTTGGAGGTAAGTCATGAAGGAAAAATTTTACAAAGTACTTACAGTGAAAACTGTATTAAAAAAAAAAAAACTGGGTTCTCTTAGAAAGGCTGTAAATTAAAACTTTATATTGAAATTCTTTTTTTTACTTTTTTGTTCTCCTATTTTAATTGTCACAGAAGTTCTAAGAAATGAGGGCTGTGATTCCAAATTTAAACCTGAGAAAATTGAAATTGAAAGGAAAAAGATAAAATTCTCTGGTATTCGAAGGTATTTTACTGCCAGGTATGGTGGTGCGCACACATAATCCCAGCACTTGGGAGGCTAAGGCAGGAGGATTTCTGTGAGCCAGAAGCTAGCCTGGGCTACAAAGTGAGTTAAAAGACTCATCCTGAACTAGAGTGAGACCTTGTCTTAAAAAGACCAAAACAAAAAACAAAACAAAAAAATCAAAGCCAAAAAGACAAAAAAAGTTTTATTAAAATATAATATGATATAAAGAAATTTCTCTTGTTCTGCTGATCCAATTTCCTTCTTTCAATTTTATATATTTTCTAGGATTCTATTTTTATTAATTGTCTTAAATTTTGCTTGTCACCCATAGTTCTGATTGAATTTGTGGAAGGTGATTTATTTTCCAGAGTTACTTTCCTATCTTTGTTTGCTTTTCAGTTATAAAAATTAATATATCCTTTTAAGGATATAGAGATTTCCCTTGAAGTAATCATTATGTAAAATAGAATAACTGTTGACTTGTCCCTTATTTAAGGGAATGAATTATATTTTGGTTACAAGGCAAATAATGAAATGAGATCCTACCTCTTCTAAGTTAGAAGGAAAAAAATCTTCATTAGAAACCCACCCACTTACACATACAATACTTTAGTAAATGCTTCTTTGGTATCTAGTTTGTGCTTGAACAATAATAACATCAATGCTATTAGACACAAATGGTACAGCATGTTTCTACTGCTAAGAAATTATTTTAACGAGATAAAAATATTTTTTGTTTTGTCTTTGTTTTGTTTTTACTTTTTGAACAAGGTCTCACTATGCAATGCAGGCTAGACTTGAGCTCGCATATGTAGCTCAGGCTGGCCTCTAAGTCGCAGTGTTCTTCCTGCTTCAGCCTCTCAAGTGCTTGGATTACAGGAGTGTATCACCATGCCCGGCTACATTTCACTCTTAGTGACAAATGTGAATAATAAAAGGAAAGTGTACAAGAGACTTACAGATGAAGAAAGGTATCATCAAATGTGTTCTTATCAATGAGACATAATATGGCTTATTTACAGTAACTTAACATTTGTAAATTGAATAAGTAGAATAAAATAGCATGGTTGAGAAAAGTGAATGCATTAAAGTGGCTTTGTTTTGAAAAAAATAAATGGAAGGGAATTATGTGAACAAAGAAAGTTAAAACAATCCTTAAAAACGATGTCTCCTATTCAATTTTTAAAAAAATCTCAATAAATTTGTTTTTATTTTTAAATTAAGTTAAATTTCTGAACTATAGACAGGAGTTTTACAATGAAATAGATATTATTGAAATAAACATTATGTAGACACACATGCATTCCAAACATACACACTAAGTCCTCACTTGGTTTGAGACTTAAAAACACAATTTTTGCAATCTAATTAAGTCATCTTTGACTTTAAGTTATTATTTTTGAAACAGGTTTTATTATGAATCCTGAAAGTAGGCCTTGAAATCATATCTGTATGTGGAAAAGCATCAATCTATTCCAGACCTCTAAACTCACAGAAGTTTGTCAATGTTCAAAGCAACTGTTTGCTTCTTATTACAATGCATATGTTACATTACTCAGTGAATAATTTTGAGTATGTTTATTTTAATAAATTGGATGGATGAATGACAAGTTGGATGATGGATGACTGGATAGCATACAGGAAATTGGTTTGACAAGATTTAGGAGGAAAAGCATTTATAACTTCACGAAACAGGATAAAAAACAATACATGTATCTGTTCAGTTACAGCACCAATGGCTTAGAATCATCACTACTAATTTTGTACATAGTAGAGCCATCTGCTTCGAGATGTTGCAACCTCTTTACAATTTATAAAAGTAAAACATAAGGAGGATATTTAGAAATGAAAATCTAGCTAGTTTCACTCCAGTAATAATTTAATGTTTCTTCTTGATACAAAGTGCAATCCAAGATTGCCCCATCACCTGCCATCCCAGAGGCAAGAGACATTTTTTACCACAAACTTCAAAGAATTGGCAGTTAAAGTTGGAAAGAAGGCTCTAACTTGAAAATAGAGGTGATGAGAAAATTGAGTTCCAGAGGAGTTAGCAAACATGACCAAATGTACACTTAATATATGCTGAGGCTTAGTCTGTTTTTTTTTTTTAATTTCAACATACATGAAGGTATAGACAGCTACTTTGAAGAGAATGAGAGACACTATGACAGCCATTGTTGACTTCCCTATTGTCTGGTCTTGAAGACCTAAAACGCCTTCCTCATCCTGTTCAGATCAGTTCCATACTATGTTTTTTCATGTGAATTTTCTTTATGTGAAGATATGGACAACTATTTGGAAGAAAACAAGAGACAGTGTGATAGACGGTGAAGATCTCCTGTTGTCTTGCTTTGAAATCTGTGTCTCTTACATTGTTTTCTTATGATCTGTTTTGTTCTGTTTTGTTATGTTTAATTTTACCCTCTTTAAAATAAAATTTAAAAAAATATTCTGAGGCATTTTGCAAAAGGCAATCTCATACAATGATGAAAAAATCATTCCTGCTGGAATCGATTTGTCAGAAACACTTGGGTCTGAGAGTAGCATGGCTGGGAGGAGGTGGAACCACTGGAAAATGGGACCTTCTGGGTTGTCTCCATGCGGTCATGGGCGAGCTGTGTGGGGCAGGGGGTACAGATGCTCCAAAATAGAACAAAATTGGAACCACTTTTATCCTTGTTGGCTAGGGGATGAGTTTGGGAGGTGGGCAAAACGACTTATTAACCACTGATTTGAAGGAACATTTATCTGTGTAAAACAGGATGCAAAGATTTACTGGGGGCTGGAGTGTGGAGTCTTGAGAATGGAAAGGATTTGGCGCATACACAGAAAAGGGAGCGGCAGGTTATCTCCGGAATGAGAAGGAGGATGCAGAAGTTACTCTTGGAGCGGTAAGTTGTTTCTCGGTCCCCTACCAATTTGGGAGGATGTAGCTAAACCCCAGGCCAGCAGGACCTATCATGACTTATTTCAACTGTAAACAAGATAGATGCATACAACTTTTGGAGTCCATTTTCATCAAGCTATTTTCCAGTTCAAATCAGGAAGCCAGACTTTATTTAGTTATTGTGATATTTTATCTTTCAGGCTAAGATTTATAAAACTCAATAAAAACTGTATGATTTTGAGATTTTTAAGTGGAATGCATCATTTTCTTGAGTCAGGCTTACCTCCTTTTTGTGATACTTTTGTTGTGGTTTAACTTCCATTTTGATCCCCTGTCAATAATGTGTGATCAGCTTGCTGTGACCTGTGCTTATCTATGAGAATGATTAAAATAACTTTGAAATCACAGATAAGCTGGATTCTTTTCCTCAGATTCTCTGTATCTGGACCCAGTCTGCTCCTGGAATTGTTGTATTTGAATGAGACATGGTGATAACCTGGAAGTCCGTGCTTCTGCAGAAGGAAGTCTGATGAGAAGGGAGTCATAGATAATGACGGCAGCACATCCTCTAAGTATTCAGATTTAGTGGATCTTTCTGTGTTCTGCATGGCATTGACCCCCACACACAGTTCAAATGTGGCCCATGAGGCTGTCATGGAATCTGAAAGGCCTCATTAACATTGTCAATTATATGGTTCTCCTTAATAAGACTTACACCCCTGGCCCATAGATTCTTGATTTAGGCACCAACTCAAAGCACCAAATTTTCCAGTGCATATTACATCAGTGAATCCACATCTCAAAGGGGAAGCAATCACATAGAGTTATTCTTGAACATCTTCTCATATCAGAAGCACAGACAATTTGTAAATCATTAAAGAAGACATTCTATGAAGCAAATCACCAAAATAGGGAGGAAGGGATTCGACGATGTGTACAACGTAAAGGACTCCATAGAGTACATCTTTGTTTGTAATCTTGGGATATATATTATAGAAGTCAAGGAATGAGAGGAAGATTAATGCACAGAACATCGATGGCCAAATTTAATTCTTAAATGGATACGCTAGTGACCATGACACAAACGAATCTGAGGAAAGGAGTCAGTGGGAAACTTCTCTGGTGTACCCAGTTAGATATGATGGAGACCTAATAAGAAATAAAAGAATGATGCATTTTAAACACAACATAATTTTACTGTTTACAATATGCAATTAATGGGCAACTTTAAAAGTCCTGTCATTTAATGAATCTGTGAAAATGAAGAGAGTACACAATCAGGATCAGTCTGAAACCTAAGCC
The DNA here is from genome assembly GCA_004027295.1 of Dolichotis patagonum. Taxonomy (NCBI): domain Eukaryota; kingdom Metazoa; phylum Chordata; class Mammalia; order Rodentia; family Caviidae; genus Dolichotis; species Dolichotis patagonum. Next base: position 14,624 of record PVJX010014538.1, on the reverse strand, counting down.
ATAAGGTTTTATGGTCCCATGTAACGATTGAAAATTTCCTTATGTTTAAGTATGAGGATCATAAATTGAGCAACTTTCCTTACTTCTGTATATTTCCTGCTTTGCTTAGCGTAAATATTGAATTCTTTCTCAACTGTGCCAGCTGAATGTTCTGCACTGCGCTGAGTGTTAAAATGGTATTAAAATTTGACAGGGTTATGTGCCTGCCCATGTAGACTGGGCATACAGGTTAATGCTCTCCTTTAAATTTGACATTATCTCTCTGTGAAGAGGCTATAGTTTTCTTTTATAACCTTATTCATCATTTAAATAAAGTACCTTGACAGATTCTGGAAGCATACAGAAAACGCAGGACTGTCTTGATTAAATGCTGAGGAATAAATTTTTCTCTGGAAAAGCACCCCACAAATTTGAACATCATTTTGAGCTAAAAATTTCAAGAAACATTGTTGGCACTTATTAGAAATAACACAGTGTTCAGCCTATGATGGAATTGTTGATTTCTTCCTCAGTTTCTCTTACTAAGCATAGAATTCCACAAGCTATTTCAACTTAAAAGTTTGACACACCTGAACAAGAAAAAAGAAATAGAAACTGTGGCAAGGATGCATCTCATTTGGCATGTAATGTGGAATTAAACAAAGATGCATTAGGAGTGGCATAAGAGTTATAGTAATAGTAATAGGTTTTGAAAGAAAATAGAATGGCAGCAACTCTTGTTAAAAACTGCTTCCTACACTTGATTAAAAATTCTGTATCATTAGAGTTTTACATTGTTAGCTAGCATTCCAACCAATGTTGGCTAAGCTACAATTTTGGACTCAAATCTTTATGTGTAATTCAGCCTGACAGAATTAAGCAACCCACCTAGAAAAATATTAAAATTGCATATGATAGATGTTATGAATTTATATTTCCAATTCTATATGAGAGAGAATTTTGTTTTAAGCAGCACAAGTGGTTTTCAGAATAGATACTTCATGTAAGCAGGAATACAATGAATTTGTGAAACATCTGTTGTCTTGTCTCTGGTTAAAGATTATTTCTAGCAACCAGCCTGCTGCCCTGATAAGTGGCTGTGGTTTGGCAAGCTGAGGCCACCCCAGGGCAAGAAGCAAGAAGCAACAGCGTTTCCTGAGATCCCTGCCATGTTGGAACTTAGGGCGATGAGAAAACCAGCAACCAGCCTGCCACACTGAACACTGGAAATGCAATGTTCAATTCATCATGAAGAAATAGCAGGTGAATGTGACAGACTTTCGGTGGCCAGAAGGAGAGACACCCTGCAGCCTTGGGACATGCACCATGCGGCTGAGTCGGGGTGCCGGGAGAATAAGGAGCTCCTCCCCTCTCTGGGCAGTCCGCAGGAGAGAGAACCTGGCACCTCGGGACCTGCACCATGTGGTTGACTCAGTGTGCCCGGAGAACAAGGAGCTCCTCCCTCTCTAGGGGAAGCTGTGAGTGTGGCAGACTTTTCACAGCCCGAAGGAGAGAGACCCTGGCGCCTCAGGACCTGCACCAGGCAGTTGACTTGGGGTGCCTGGAGAACAAGGAACTCCTCCCTTCTCAAGGGGGCAGCTGTGAGCCTGCCCGGGAGCAGGCTGAGAATCAAACATCTCATGTTTACTGTCACTCGCCCCGTGTCTCCCCCTTCACCCCCCGCTTAGCAAGTGGGAGCCAGTGAACTACACATCTTGTGAAAAGATTGGCTATGTTATTTAGCATGAGTTCCCCATATGCAAAGATATGGATAACCATTTGGAAGAAACAAGAGACAATATGACAGATAGTGAAGACCTCCGGTTGTCTAGTTTTGAAAATTATGTTTTCTTATGTCCCATTCTGTTCTGTTTTGTTGTGTTTAATTTTACCCCTTTTAAAATAAAATTTAAGAAAAGGTGATTTCTATCTGTTGCAGGTACACTGTGCTGGTGACAAATTTGGATCACTGAAGATGAAATAGTATAATTAAAAGGTGATCTTCCTGTGTTGCACTTTGCTTATTTTTTAACTTAATAACATTACTTGTTATATGTGGTAGTGATTTCAGAATGTGGTTGAAATTATTTAAAAACTAGGAAAAGCTAGTACAAATAAAGAGAAAAACAGTACATATATACAATGGAGAATTATTAGCATAAAGCAAAATGAAATTCTGTCATTTGCAGCAACATGGAAAGAGCTGGAGAACATCTTGTTGAGTGAAGTAAGACACAAACATAAAGACAATTACGCGTTCCTTTTTGCATGTGTAAATTAAATCAGAAAATGGACTGGTATTTACTAGGACTACATGGACCTGAGGAAGGTGCTGAAGTGTGAGGATGGAGGAGGAGTGGGGAAGGAGAGCAGTTGGATGTAATCCGTGAACACTATTTGTATGTTTGGAGATATCACAATGAATCCCCTTAATATATACAATTAATATGTGTTAACAAAAATAAATTACAAAGCACAATGTTGATAGCTTTGAAACCTGCAACACACAGTTACAAACTGAGACTGAAAATGCTTCTTTATCTAAGCACTATAAATAAAGCAAAGTTTCACACAGAAACAAGATATATATATATATATATATATATATATATATAATCAGATTCTTCATTAAAACCTAAATTTATCATAATGTTCTACATTATTTTCAACAGGTGTTTCACTAAATTTTCCCTAACCACTGTGTCTGACTCAGTCATAACAATGACACAATGATCTTGGTCTCACAAAATAACACTTTTAATGTTATTTTCTTTTTAGTATATTCACCAAACTGTGAATTCAATTATATGTATTAATCAACCAACCATACTATATTGCATAATGGACTGAAAAGGCTTTTAGATAATTAAATACAACCTCAGACAGTATTTTTCATCAAAATATCATAAATACAGAGCCTGACAAAAAATGTATACACACTTCAGCAGTTCACCATACTAATAAATGTCTGGAAGCTAAGGGCCACCATTTTGAGTATCTCTTGTAATTATAAAAGCCAAAGGGAAATCGTATTAAGCTCATGCTGTTTCAATAAATTTATCTAATCCTGACATATACATTTGTGGATGACTCTATATGTGTAAAATAAAACACAAGCAAAACCTCTGAGTCTATAAAATACAAGTATACATCATATAGTTCCTAATAACAGCAGTAACTTTCTCTCTTTCTATAACCAGATTGTCATTCTAGTATTTATTTCAGAAATAATTATACATGTTTAATTAAATTTATTTTCACCAAATAATTGCCTGTATTCCTTGATAACACAATATAGTTCTATTTTATTCTCTGTTATTCAATAAAATTTATTTTCAATAGAATGTGTTTGCAGTAAATAATGATTCTATTCATTCTGAGAGTTGCCACAAGTAAATTAAGATGTGTTGTATATTCCTGTTTATATTTCAATAATATCTTAATTTTATATTTTAAACTATGGAGTTCCTGAATATTAACCTAGATTGAAAATGAATATTAATAATATATGACAGTGGACTAGACTTTTATTTAAAAAATTATATACATTTCTAAATTATTGCCAAAGAATGTGTCATGTCCATATACCCAGTTATCACTGATCATAGATAAGCAAAACTTTTCTTACACCTCTAGATTTTTCCTCTCCTACTTCACACTTTTCCTCTTTGGTACATCTGTAAGTTCACTGTTTTCAAGAATTTACTCTAATTTTCTCTAGATTATTCTCCAGGTTATCTTATAGCAAATTTATAGCAAAACAGATTTTGAAATCAAGAGGAGTGATTGCTATGGTTTGGGTCAAAATGTCCCCCCAAAAGCCTCATGAAGTTGTGGGTGTGGGCTTTCCAGAGGCAGTTGAATCTAGAGATTGTGATTGATCCATGTTTAGGGCTGAGATTTAGGGTGTGAGTGGTACCCCTGCCTTACCCCAGGTAACCTGCATACAATATAATGGGTGGGAAGAGCTTTTGTCCGTTTCACCCTCACCTCCTTGTTGCTTTTGTTGTCTTCAGCAGCTGTTAACTGTTGTTGGCCCTTGGCCATGTACCTCCCTGCTTTGGAGTCAGCTGGTTATGGACTTAAACTGGAAGCTAAATAAAACTTCCCCCCTTTAACATTGGGTGTCAGGTATTTTGTCTCAGTAATTAGAGAAAAGTAGCTAAGACAGTGGTGGAAATTTATTCAAGAGCACTTTGGGGAATATCGTATGGAAAGGACTGATGGAAGCATCAAGAAGGAAAATTAACACATAATCTTACTGAAACAGAAATTTCACCTTATTCCATCGAGCTGAAAAGGCCTATCACAGTTGACACAAATGGAGACAAATTGCAAAGGCATTCATAGTCAAACACTGACAAGTTATTGGAAACCAGGACAGGCAGATAGATAAATAGATGGGTACATGGAGGACCCAATGCATAAACAGAATGGTGGGTGAGTGTATGGTCGTACAGTAGACAATTGGACATAAAGGTAGTTTAGAAGACAATATTGCTCTAACTTTTTGAGTAGAATGTAAGGTTCATTATTTTGTGCAATTGTGTTTAATTATTCCAACTCTACTTGTTGAAATGACTACTAAGCATCCAGTAAGTCACCTTTGTGTCTTTGCTAAAACTGTTGGTTTTTGTTTAGATCCACTTCTAGACTTTATATTTCATCCTTAGGAGGTAATCTTTCTAAACATCAGGTGGTTACTTTAAAATAATGCAATAAAAATTATGCACATGTTACTAAAGAAATTGTTTAGATGTATATAAATTACAGGTGAAATGACTGCAATCAAACCTGAACACTGAGGTTTCAGTTTTGAAAAAAACAACTTACACATTGATATGTTTTGTTTTAAAAGAAAAAGGCAATAACACATATACCATAGGTTTGCCAGCACTTAGACATCTGAATTCTTCTCAAAGCAGTCTCCTAATACTATTGCCTTAAATATTAGCTATCAAGATTTTGGTTGTACTATCCATCTTGTAGATTTATTGTTTTTACAATGTTTTAGTTGTGTTAGTAAAACCTCCTTCCTAGAGTAGTAACTATAATATATGAAATGATAATGACTATGGTAATGATGATAAAAAGGATAAATAAGGAGGTTGAAGATGAAGAGGAAGAATTAAAAGGGGGACAAATATGAAGAAGAAAAAGAAAACAAAATTTCTCTTTGATTTGAAGTGGTTGTGACTCCTTAGTCATAATTAAAGTCCTGAATGTTGTATTTGAAACCAATATTAACATAACCTGTTGCTGCACCCTGTACCTAGATCCCCAATCCCCCAAATGTGTGCACAGCGAAGGCTCAAAGGAATAAGACACATGGCACATTCTTTAGGGCTATAGAAAATCCTCGGCAGAGCTTGTAACTCAATGGAGGAAACCTGAACAGGGTCTTGCTAGGAGTTCAAAGACCCCTCAGAGCAACAGACAATGCTAATTAAGGAAAACTCTCCAGAAAGTCTCCAGGTGGCCTCAGCTGTGGCCTATCTTGCCCCCTGAGGTATCTCCTCATTCTTAGTTCAATCATGGCTAGGACATGCCACAGCCCTACACGTGTATTCAGTTTCAACACTCTCCAACAACCTGTGTATTTATGTTTTTAGTGTTGTCAATTTAGCTTTCTAGCCTAGTACAAATATAGAGTAGCTGCTACCAAATAGATACTCCTAAAGAGTGAGACAATTTTGCAAGTTTTGGTCTTAAAGAAATGACCTCTTCCTGTAGCCCTAAAGAACATGCCATGTGTCTTATTCCTTTGAGCCTTCGCCATGCACCCATTTGGTGATAAATGTACCTAACCTGATTTATGTATTGCACACTGAATACATGTATTAAAACATTATATGTCATCCTATCAATGTGTGTGTTTTTTATGTGTCAGTTAAAAAATAAATTTAGTCTTAAAATGAGTGAAAACTCAAGTTTAAGATGGAAACGCATTTGATTTTCTTAATAACACTTCAATTTCTTTTCTTCACCTTTTAGCACTATGTAGGTTGGTTGAGCCACTCTGAAATATTTGATAAAACTGATAGTCCATTTCCAAGAAAATAAACTAATAACAATGTTTTTGTAAAAGTCCATATTTTAATATTTATCTTTATGCCCATTCACCATATGTTTAATACATTTGCCACCTATATTAAACACTGTTATGTCTTCTACCTAAATGTCTCCCAAAGCCTCATGCATACATCAGTGGAGCTTTGTGGAGCTGGCTGGATCAAATATGTGATACCAGGATTAATGGTGTATGGTACTAAGTTAGTCTGTTGATTGAAATTCAAATTGTTTTGGGTGTGGTTGAATGGAATTACTAAAGATAGAAGCCACACTCTATGGGTGATACCATCCAGAAAGGCTGGATGGCATAAAAGGGAAATTTTGGTTCACCTTCTTCCTTCTCCCTGCTACTCCTGAACAGTTTCTCTTTTGTGATGCCCTTCTTCAAGCAACCCTGCCTTGGAGACAGCTTATTATTGACTGAAACCTCTACAAACTATGAATTGAAATAAACCTTTCCTCCTATAACTTTGAATGTCAGGTATTTTGGCTCAGTGGTATGAAAGGTAACTAAAGGAAACATACTTTTTGAGCAACAGCTATAGCCTTGATTGCGTCAAGATGAACATGTAGCAAGTTTTGCTCTTGAGTTCTTGTTCTTGATGAATTCTGCTCAGAAGTCTTATTAATTTTCTCAGACTGATAAAATAAAACTTCATAGATTTGGTGGCTTAGATAACTGAAATTTATTTCCTCGTAGTTTTGAAGGCTAGAACTCTGAGCCCAGAGTGCCAGTTGTGGACCATGGTGATGGCTTTGTTTTCTGGCTTATACATGCTACCTTCTCACTATATCTACCCATGACAGAGATTTAAACAAAATCTGGTATATTTTTTTTCTCGTTTTAAGTGCACAAATTATATCACGGGACTTCTACTCTCAGGAAACTGTCTTATCCTGTCTCCATAGGCCTATTTTAAATCCATCACAATGAGAGTTAGAGCTTCAACACATGTATAATAGGAGAACAATTTTTAGTGTGTAATAACTGGTTAGTCAGACCCATAAACAAACCAAACCAAGCCAGTTGTGCCAGTGATGTGCATCACAGAGAGGATCAAATGGGAGAAGAGAGGGAAAGAAAATAAAAAGGCTTGAGATGCTAGATGGATATGTAGCAACTTCACACAATGAACTAATTCATTCTATATTGCAAACACATTCTAATAACAAAACAAAATGAATCATAAAACAGTCAATCAGAACATCAGTTAAAGGCTAAGTAGTATGAATGTCTGCAGTATCAAACCCATATATAATGTAACTAACTAGAGAACAGAAGAAATCTAGGAGATTCTTTAAGTTTGTAGCTCTACCAAAATATGTTTTAAGTGAAGCACACAAAAAAGCCATTTTTAACAAATTTCTAATCCTGTGATTTAAAGTATCAACATTGTTTTGTTAAATTTCTTCCTCAAAATCTATTTCTTAGTCCTTAACTTGTGGCCTGGGAGCCATATTAATCAGGTTCTGCAAGAACACTATTGGAATTAAAGAATATTACAGCCTATCCCAAAGCAAATAATACAAAATTTACTCTTTTACAAAACTTGCATAGATTTATTTGAACCATTAGATTGCAGCACTCATAAAAGAATATTAGAAGTCAATGGAATTCATCAGTGTCAAGAAATCTTGCTGAAAATTTAGATACAAAAATTTCCAAGATATCTAGTACCACAAAGTAAAAGTATTTAGAGCGCTCAGAATCATTTAATAAGTATTAACTCTGTAAGTTGCTTATATCTTTTATCATCAATTATACTCAGGTTGCTTATAAGAATTATACTGATTTTGCTTGTGATATCACCTCTGCATCATATAACAAATAATATCCTTCAAGTGAACAAATAACTTTATATAATTTAGTGCCATTGTTAAATTTCTAAATATTTGACTATATGTTATAAGCATCCGTTCTCACATTAATGTCACCACTCACTTGCTCTATTTTAAAGCCTAACTTTGCAAAAAGCAGTTTAACTTATACCACTGGACATTTCTGAAGAAATAAAGCTACACAAGAGTTTCAAGTATCTCAGATGTAGCAACTGTTTACTGTGATTACCTAGCTTCTATCAGTTTGAGGGTTGTGCTCATTTATACATATTTTAAAATAATGGAAAATTTATATGATTTGTCTTGCTCAGAATGTACTAGATGAGAGACTTTAACACTCTGAAATATATAAGTTGGTTTAGTTTTAGTTTGGGTTTGCTTCTATATGAAAGATTTCAAATACATCCAAAATTTTTAGTCATTTCTTTTAAGAGAGTTGATATTCACACATTTGCTTGTTACTATGAAATTAGTTTTTATTTTCCATCCATGATCTTTGAAATATATTCAAAGATAAAATTGGATTTCTTTCTTTTGGCTCCAGATTCATCGCAATTGATAATCTAAGTCAGAGAAGAAAAATTTTACTTTTATGCAAATTATAATTATATAAATATTTATTGGATTTTTTTGCTGGAAAAATTATTGCTGATCCATGTTACTATGTTTTGCATTAAAATGAAAAGAATTCTGTTCAGAATGATAAACTAAAACCATCAATATTGTCTTGCATTTTCTGAATTTTACTTGACATTTTAATTATATACTATTGATATTCTTGAAGAGTAAATACTACATTTTTAAGTGTTTCAAAAATTGCATTAAAATTTGCTCCTGGCTGTTTGGAGTAGCATATAATTTTTAATGAGAGATTTAAAAGAATCTTTATAGTCTATCAGCTAAAATAAATTAGCATTTGGAGAATGCAAATCTTTCAGCAGATGAAAGAGATTATTTCATGTCAATGTGTTTTGTATGACAAGTTCAATATTGAAACTGTATGCAAATGTTCTATTACTTTTCATTAATTATTTTGAGGTTTGCAATTTTCATACTCACATATAGATTTTTAATATTTTTTGAGTAAAGTTTGCTTCTTTGTTTAGTATGTGGTGACATGTTAATTTCACACAATTCCAGCTTTATTACATTCCTAAGGAAAAGGAGTTTGCATATATATATATACACAATATATATACACAAATGTTTTATATATATATATGTTTTAATATTACATCTAGATGTTATGTAATATTCAAAAATGACATAAAATTATTTCCTGTGCATTATTTGTTTGAATGTCATTCACTTCCTACAATCATAATTCACATAACCGTGCAACCTTACACCATGGACCTACATTATGTTCAGGTTATTAACATGGGATAAATAGCTTAAAATCATAAGAATTTCTAGTGAATATTAATATTGAGATACTATAAGTTAATACTACAAGAGATCTTAGGCGAATAATGTATAATATACCTTTATTTCTATATAAATATTCACTTTTAATTTCATGGAATTGTTTGAGAAGTATTGGTTTTAGTCTACTTTAAAATCTGGTAAAGTTCAGCTGCAAATCCATTTAGTCTTGGGCTTTTCTTTGTTGAGGGGCTTTTTATTATTACTGCAGTAACATACTTGTTGATCTACTTAAGTTATAATTGCTTTGCTCAAGTTTGAGAGGTCATGTGCTTTCAGAAATCTGTACATTTTGACTTTTCTAATTGATTGAAATGTATTGACATAAAATTTCAAAATAGTTTAATGATCTTTTGGATTTCAGCAATAACTGTTGTAATATTTCTTTTTGCTTCTAATATTACTGATTTTTGTCTTTTCTTTCTTTTGGCTATCAGTATTTACCTTTTATGCTGTAGCTTGGATTTTTTATTTTAATGTAATACAACTAAATGTTAATAAAGAGAGTACAAAAAGGCACTCTTCTTACATCAGTGAACAATTAAAAAGTTTAAAGAATAATTAGAGATTATCAAACTAGGACTTTCATCAAATTGAGGCTCCATCTTGTGGGTTTGGTGTATGTGTACATGAGCCTCATAGAGTGTGAAATACACACAACCCATTCCAAGATTTATTTTTAAAAAGTTTTCTTTTGATTTTTCTGATAGAGGTGTCCCATTTAAATGAAAAATTAAATTTGCAAGTTTTGAAAGAGGTCAAAAGTGAATCATTAGGTTACTTCTTCATCAGCATGGGTGACAAAGATGATTCATTATGGCAAAATACATGTTTTCATAACAGAAGAGCAGTGTGGGTGGATGACGAGATGATGATGATGATGTTGCTGATGATAATGATGATGATGATGATGATGATGAGTTTAATACTGGCCATATGAACAAAGTTACTGTGGCAGTGAAATGGACCAAGCACTGACAGATACAGACACAGAGAATGGAAAACTCCTTCATTCTTTTGATGAAGAAAACAGCAATGTGAATATATATTTGACTAGTTTAAATGTGGCAAAATGGTCATGCAAGCAATGAGATGATCTAATGTTCATACCAGATCTGAAAATATAGTGAGAGTATTGGCAGAGTTGAAATGCATTTGACAGAATGCCAGCACTGCTGTTCAATGTTGGAACTTGTAGTAGACAAAATGCTGCAAGATGATGTGAAATTCACGAAGGATGAAATATAAGTAAAACATTCTGTATACACCAGTAGTCATATTCAAAGTGAGATGTATTTATTATGACATCTCACTAGCTGAACTGAAAGCATTCATACCTCTGTACTTAGCAGGGATTTCTCATGCTAATTGCAGGAGTGTAAAAGACTTGTCAAAAAGCAATGAGACAAAATAAAGCATAAAAATTCATGCCCTTGTACATGTAAAAGCTCATTATGCTTTCAATTTAGAAATTTATCCTCAGCCATCATGTCCTTATTCATATACTAATAAACCAAATGATGTTATGAACAGACTTGTTGCTCCCATTTCCCAAACTAATAGGAATGTGACACTCAGCAATTGGTTTACCAGTTTCCAGTTGGTGTTGCATTTGCTAAAGTTGACCAAAACAGAAATGGTAATCGAGAAAAAAAAAGTGAAAATTCCAAATGAAATGTTGCATATTCAAAACACAGAATTGCATAGTAAAGTGTTTGATTTTTAGAATACATTGGCCTTATATATGGTGAAGAAACACAAATTGGTACTGATGATATCAGCATCACATCATGATGGAAATATTGATAGGGAAACTGACAAAATTAAGCTTGAAATGGAAACTTTCTGCAACAAAGCCAAAGGCAGCATAGATGTTATTGATGAGTTATGCAGTAACTGGGATGTCACTCAAAACAACAAAGCATTGGACAATGGTTGTGTTTTACTCTATCCTAAACATGTGGCCTAACCATTTTGATAGACAAAGAAAATAGTAATTGAAAAATATCACAGAGAAATTTTCTTAGAGAGCAGGAATTGAAACTCATAATAGTTCATTTACAGAAGATGAAGACAAAATGCTTCTGCCTAAGGAACTACACACACACACACACACACACACACACACACACACTGTGAAACACACTAGTGCACTGACAGGTGCAGAGGCGGCTGCAGTGTCCTAAACAGGAAAACCAAACAGATGTCAACAGCGCCCTCTGAGAAAAGACTGGCAAGCAAAATATATGTGCTATCAGTGTACCTGATACTTCTTTATGGAACATGCAGTTCTCACGTGTGAAGACTGCTCTAAGTGTGATAATTCAAGCAAAGATTACTTTTGTTGTAGAGTTGTATTGATATTTTCACTGTAGTTCACATAGGTTTTTATTTCTGATGTTATTTCTTTGGCTTTGTAAGCAAGTAAACAGCTAATATTAATATGTTGATATCTATTCTAAGCACTCTTTACACATTTGGTATTTTATTTTACTGATATCTTATTTCCCTGCTAAGTGTATGTTGTACAACACAGTAGTAAGTTTCCAAAAACACTTGAAGAGTAGAGTGGTGACAAGAATGGCCTGTCACATAGGAACGGAAAGCTAAGTATATATGCTGTCAGTGTAAACAAGACATGTGCATTGATCATGCAGTTGCCTTGTACGAAATCTGCCTTGGTTGTGACAGGTAAAGTAGAAATGATTTCTGTGGTAAACTTTCATTTGTGTTTAAATTGTAGGTCTCACAGGTTTTTATTTCTGATGTTATAGATTTTGTAAGCAAGTGTGAGGCTGATGAGAAAATGTTGATGTTTATTCTAAATTTTCAATACATATTCAAAATTTCATACTTTATTGATATTTTACTTTCTTGTTAACTAAAAATTCAATGATGTAATAAATCCAGTGAGATGTTTTATATATTCTTGTTTTCTTGAGATCTTGAGATGGATCAGCGATTACTTCTCATCTCTTTTTTTATATAGACACTTACACCTATAAATCTCCTTTCAGAACTGTCTTCATTGTATTCCACAAATGTTTTATACTGTGTTTTAATTTTCATTTTTTTGAATGTGATTCTCAATGACCAACATGGACATGAAGGAATATTCATTTACTGTGCTAACTTGTATTTTTTTCCTGTGTTTTCTTGAGGTATGCATCCTTAAGGAAGGGCAATGCTGGAGGAAATTCATTCATTCTTTCTTCTGTGCTGCTTGCTCAGTTGTGAGCATGTGGTTTGGGATGGGAAGTTACTGTAATGACTGCTAACCACTCTGCTTGCCAAACAGAAATTTGCACGGAATGGAATTTTGCCCTGGTTAAAGTTTGATCTGGGCAAGTGACTTCCGCAAACTCACTTGCGGGAGCTGGTGGCATACATTTTCAAGCCCACATAGAGATCATGACAACAGTTGGTCCACAGCAAGGGGAGTGACAGGTTCCTTGGAATCCACTACTCATAGCAGTGGCCTTAAAACCCTTTCTCCACTTGCCATTCTGTGCATCAGTTCGATCTCTAGGGGCTTTTAATCTGGCCGTCTGCGTCACTGACCTTAAGGAGTTACTGACCTTAGAACTGTTGCATTTTTATGACATGAGTCCAACTTTACATGCTTCTCAGTATGTCTAATCCAAAGGATTCGTGTAAGACCACATTATGCATAAATTAGCTTCCAGTTGGGACACTGGCAATATTTGCTGTGACTCCAGAAAAATGACAAATTTAAAGGCTTTCATGATTTCATGATAACTCTTTATGGCAAGATCACACTTACCTGTGGAGAAATCTTTGACATCCCCTAAGCATGATCCCACTGAGTAGCTCCAGGAACATCTAAATATAGACTGCTTTTCAGAATAAATATGCTTCCCTTCTGATTTCTCTACTATATCTGCTACTTTCCCTCTGACCCATCTAACCTGTCTATTGTACCACTGTGCCACCACGAACTTGGAGACTTGGATACAATGGCATCCCTCACACTCGGAGAACGTGGATATTTTGGTCTTTGTGTATCTGATGTCAATCTTCATTGTATTCTCTCTTTCTTTGAAGTCTTCAGTATTTGTTCTCTAAGTGTCTCAATTCTAAGAAACTGGCAAATGCTGTAGGCTGCTAACCTAGTAACCTGTCTCCTCATTTATAAATATTTTAAATCAATTAGCCAAACCAAAACAAGTACCTTTTTTGGTTCAAATGGTGTTACTATGGCAATTTTACTGATTAGCAACTCATAGCTTCAATTATGGCTACTTTAGCCACACATTAGAAATTATTTGCTCCTTACTTTTTATTTCAAAATTTTAAAGGCATCACAGTAAAACTCTGGAGGTTGTACCCTGCTCATATGAAAATTACACACTGAAAATAGTAATTACCATTGCTAGGAACTGAATATATGAGAATATAGCTGCCATAATAGGAACTTCCATGTGTTTTATAAATGGAGTATTTATTTTACTGTACTTTACTGTATCCAAGTCCAACTCATTTGGCAGCATGAAATTAGAAATTGATGAATAAAAGATGATAAAAAAGACATAAGTGTTCAAGAAGGCTGTTAAGAATGATGTGCAATATATTTTTTAAATAAATATCCTGAATTTTAATGTGTAAACTATTTTCCTTAATCCTTAACTGTGTTACTTTCAAAATGTAATATTTCACTATGTAAATTTATGTGTAATTTATGAAAATATCAGTACTATGTCTTGAATACTATTTTCTTTTTTATTTTAAAGATAAAAAAGCATAAAAACAATAACAAAACTTTAAGACAAGATAATAGGAGAGTAACAATAGCTAATACATTCTGTGTTGTCATCTTCAAAGCTGTTGATCAGAATACAAGATATAAGCATGAAAAATTGATCAAACAATATAACCAAACCTTTCTTTTCAGGGAAGTAATGTAAATTAGTAGAATAATTATGTTGACTAATATATAAATATATATATGTTATTATATTGTATTATATTAGGATATATATATATAAATTTTCTTGTCTTCTTTCCCCCATCCCAAGTTTCTTTTTCCTTCTTTTTTATTTTTTAAAAATAATTTTATTTAAAGAGAAACAAAACAAAACAAAATAAAGGGTAGCAACAATACAGTATTCCAAGGAACAAAGGAAAAGAACAACAACCAAAAAACCTAAGAAATTATTGCTTGACAAACTACATACTGACTTCTTGGAAATAGTTGTTCAATTTACAAAGCTAAAACATGCAAAGTAGACTTTTAAACAGTGAGACTGTTAACAGTTCTGCTCCACGATCTGACAAAAACAGCAATATGG
>PVJX010014537.1:0-44648 GCA_004027295.1 Dolichotis patagonum | reverse complement strand
CTGAATAACCCTGTTGTGCATGTGGACCAGTTTGAAAAAATTTTAGAAAATTCTGTATCTCCTGGAGTGGTTTAGTCCAGGCTAAAAACAATAGTCAACACCTATCTGGTCCAGGCAAGCTCTGAGTGATGTCTTTTGTGATTCTTGGTGAACTTAGGATCAGATAAGTAATATAGATGGTAAAATCCTAAAGTTATGAAGAAGATAAGACAAACAAAACTCCTGGAGAGCTAAATTGGTGTGAGTAGATTCTGTATCTTTCAAGGGTTAGAGTCAGGACTGGTACTAGCAATGCAGCTCTGCTTGGTTTTATTCCAGTCTAGTTTTTCTTCCTCTTACTATGATTCCTAGGCACAGGGTGATGCTCTAGGTGCTTTGATAGGTAGAGTGGGTGGTAGTCAGATGAGACCAATCTGGAAGCTTGCAGGTCCTTCCTTTCCCTTCCCTTCTCCCTTCCCGCTTCTTCTTGGAGCAATGGCTTTCCTGGGAGTTCAGCTGTGCAAGAGAGAATCAGTGGCCTGTACCTGCAGAGAGTGAGGAAGTTAAAGAGAAAGAAAGAGAGACGCTGGCCATAGCTCCCCGTAGCAACTTTCATGAGTTCCTTGGGTTCGCCTGGTTTGCTCTGAGGAGGCTATGACCCCGTGATCATTTTATCTGCGGGAACCCTTGGAGCTCCTCCCCATGACCTTACTTGGTATGATGTAGAAGCTAAGATTGGGCTAAGTGTGGACTTGAGAGCTGGGGCCAAAGCAACTTCTTCTAAACCAAACCCAGGGCATTTCAAAGACCAGCCCCAGTGGTAGCAGTGGTGGACACTTGTAGTCTCAGAATTCAGGAAGTGAAAGCAGGAAGATGGCTGTGAGTTTGAGGCCAGCCTGGACTCTTTAGGGAGCTCACAGTCAGCCTAAAGTACATACTGAGACCCTGTATGGGTCTCAAAAAACAAACAAAAAAGATCATCCCTAACTATGGGCAGGAGTAGCCATTTAGAAATGCCCTGGGTTGAGCCAGGCACTGGTTGAAAAATGACTCTTGACCAGTGCCAGTGTTTATAAGTGGAGGTTTTTAGAGGGTGTGCCACTGCCTATCTGCTAGCAGGTGACGGCCTGGGCCCTCTGCAGTCCTCTGTCCATGCCCTTCCCTTGTGCAGTGTTGTCTCTTGTGTTCTGCTCCCTTTCCCACCCTGACAGTCACTGTCACAGGCAAGCCTTCAACAGACATTAACACAACCTGAATCAGACTCCTTTGCATCTTGATCGCAGTATTGTAAAAGCCAGGCCTTGGGTACCTGACACCCTGCACATATGTAGAGAGACCTTAAAACTGTCACTGTCCAACCCTTCTGGGAGAGAGGACCTAGACGGGCTCCCTGTCCCACCTCCCCTGCCGTTTTCCATGTCGCTTGGATTCTTCTCAGCCCTGCCAGTAAATATATAAAGAGCCATTCTAGGTATCCGAGCTTCCAAACAGTAGAGGTTGAACAAAACTACTGTGGGCGGGACAAATCCTCAGCCTTAATCTTGGCCCTTGGAGTGAGGGCTGCTTGAATACAACAGTGCTGTTTATGCAAATCCCATGTAAATCAGGGCTACGGGATTAAAGGGGGAAAAATCCAAGGGTCTTTCTGAGCCTTCCCATCTCTCAGCGTTGGCCTCAGCAAAGATGAGGGTTTTGTTGTTGTTGTTGCTGCTGCTATTGTTGATGAAGTTTGTTTTCTGTTTTCTAAACTTTCTTTGGCTCTGGGAGCCTCAGCCAGGACACAGTCAGTCCCTCAAATTGACCCTTTCCCTCCACAGGACCTGCGTGTGGACAGGGAGGTTTGTTTTAAATTCTGTCAACAGGGCCTGCTGGAAGTCACCACACCTTCCACGGGCTTGCCAAGGTCCCTGTGGGGGTTGGATGTGGGGAAGTAGCTGGCAGAAGGTAGGGGCCCTTCCCAGAACATTTACTCAGCCAAGATCAAGGTGTCTGACCATCACCAGCACAGGGAAATAGGCGCCTTTTGGTTGGGAATCTTGTTTGTAAGATCCTGCATATTATCCTATTTGAAAACACAGCCAGCTACCATTTGACATCCTTAGAGACACCAGCTCAGCCACTTGGCTTGCATATTTATGCAAAATAAAATGCAAATGAGCCCATTGAACCCTTTGTCTATATCCTGCCGAGCTGGAAACCTGGATCTCCGGACAGACTCCTCCAAGCTTTTGTCCTCTTCAGAAGAGCTTTTCCAAGTAGGACACAGAGTCTCCGAAACTTTGCTAGTTCAGTGAAACTCAACTCAACCAGTATGTTTACTGAGCACCTACTAAGCACAAAGGACCATGTTAAGATTTTATTGACCTGCAAAGGCCAAAAAATTGTGAAGTCACAGCTTTTGAAGGGCTCACAATAACTTTAATGGGATTCCTTGTTCTATTTAATTTCTCACTTAATTATTAATCCAGAAAACATGTACCAAGCACCTGTTATGTGCCAGGCCATAAGCTTGGCATGGGCATATAGCACCGATCAAGTTGGAGGAGATGCCTGCATTTGTCAGAATGGAGAAGCTAAAGAAAAAGAGGTGGTTACATACAAAAGAACAGGGCCATCACAGATTATAACAGCTTGGAAGAAAGTAATCAGGTGTATGTTTTAGTATGGCACAAGTGCATGATAGCCTAGTATGATAAGTCTTTATAAATAATTTATGTTTCGAGTGTTGGGCATCCTACCCTAGGCCCCATGCACTGGCTAAGTGCCTTGCCACTAAGCTATACCCTTAGCTCAGTCTTACTTTTAAATGAATATAAAGCATCCACAGAAAGTGCAAGGACATAAGATACTTTTGTTTAGCATCTACAGTTCAATTTGCCATCATTGAAGTAATGATGTGCCATTAGTCAATAAACCCCTCAAAACTGATTGAGGGTCTACAGAGATCAATAGTGTTCCAGGTACTGCGGACTCATTTGTGAGCACAGTGGATCAAATGGTAGTACAGACTCCAAGCAAATGCACGGGACATTGAAACATGTGAGCAGGAGGATAGAGAAGTGACATGGGGCTATGATAATGGCATAAAGTGGAGGGCTAGTAGTGAAGGTGGCATTAAAATGAAGTATTGCCCAGGTTCCAGGGACAGAAGTAGTGAAGGATTTGATGAGTCCAGTG
Organism: Dolichotis patagonum; assembly: GCA_004027295.1. Classification (NCBI taxonomy): domain Eukaryota; kingdom Metazoa; phylum Chordata; class Mammalia; order Rodentia; family Caviidae; genus Dolichotis; species Dolichotis patagonum. Next base: position 41,492 of record PVJX010014537.1, on the reverse strand, counting down.
GGCAAAAATGATAGCAAAAGGCTTAGTGTGCCAGCAAGAAGTGCGGTTGGTGCGGTTAGCCGTGGAGACTGGGCCAGGGGAGATGCGCAGATCTTACCATAAATGCAGTGGGAAACTCTCGGTGGTTCTCAAATGGAGGTGTTGATCTAGTTGGGTTTTTGAAAGATCGCTCAATTTCAACTTGAGTGGTATCTGGGTCCCTAATATGAAGGAAGAAAATTTATTTTAAAGGCAGAGCTCATCTGATTAGCTGATGAATTGAATGTATGCCGGGGCAGAAGTAAAAGGGTAGAGAATAACTGGTAGGTATTTGTCTTGGCCGCATGGTACACAGTGGTACTGTGGAAAGGAATGACTGGAAGGGACTCACAATTGTACTTAAGACATGCCGTGGTTGAGATGACTCTTGGACATCGCTTGGCGATACTGAGAAGGTAGCCTGTGTTGGTCCAGTCAGGAGTTTAGGGCCCGCCACTAGGTTATGGGCAATGTCATACATGCAGTGGAGATCTACTTCCCACTACTGTGTAAAGACATTGGCAGAAAAGAAAGGTGCAGCTCATACTAGAGGAGGGAAAGGGTTGGTGTGAAGGTTAGGGCTCCGTGCACCATCTGCATTTTCCTGAAGGAATGACAGGGCACGACAGTCACTTGAAGCTTCTTCCTTGGATGATCCTGAGCTGCCACAGAGCTGCCAGGTGTGTGTCACTTGGGTGTCTTTCTGGACACAAAGTGAGGAAGTTTTAATTCTCATCCAAGGGTTTTCTTGGAGTCCCAGGTGTTTATTCCTGGGAAGCCTGAAAGAAAGTCACCAAGAAGGTGACAACCTTGTCTTCTAGTCTGTAACAACTCATAGCATCACAGACCTGGACAGGAGATAGACTTTAACCAAAGTCGTGCTGTTCAAGTGAGTGCAGACCTGTACCTCGAACTCTACATCTTGCTCAATTCCTGCATCATTGTTATTTAGGGCCTGTCTTGGTTACTTTTCCCTCATTGTTGAGACAAAATATCTGATGCTCAAAGTGAAGGAAGGAAAGGTTATTTAGCTTACAGTTTTTGGAGGTTTCAGTCCAAATTCAGCTGACCGTAAGGTAAAGTGGTGTGGCAGAGGGGCAGCCATTCATGGCGGCCGCAAACAACAAAAGCAAAAGGGCAAAAGGGGGGCAGCCTCCTTCTTTCCCTTATATTGTATTCTGACTCCCTGTCCCTGGGCAGGTGCAGCACTCATACCACCAATCCCAGAGCTAGAAAACAAACCAATCACAAATGCTAGATTCAGCTGCCTCCATGACCGCATGAGGCTTTCAAGGGACATTTAAAAAACCACAACAGGGCCTTGCAGACACAACTCCCATGGGGAGGCTCCCTGGTGTCTGTCCTTTGCATCTTGATGCAGCCTCATAAAGAATTAACAAAAAAGCATTTTTTGCTTTCAGAGTTTTCCTTTATGAGGTCAGCGTAACTGGTAAGTAGGCCATCGACTTTGGTGCTGATTCTCTGTCAGCATCGCTACTATCCATAATAAGTCTTCATCCTCTGTGTCACAGACATTTAAAGTACAACATTTAAAACCTTGGGTTTTCTGAGTGAAAGCTGATTACACATTCAATTAAAGTGACTAAATTGAGTGGAGCAGCTACAGCTGGAGATTGATTACATGTGTGGGGCTGGAACAAGGCCAACCCCAAGAACATGAAGCAGTGGAGGCAGGCCACATGAACAGGCTGATAGGCAGAGAAGTGTCATGTGACATCACCCTGCCAAGTGTATAAATAAATGCACTGCGGTTGTTGGGCAGTTCTTTTCTCCCATCAGCAAAGAGGGCTCCTCCTGACCTCATCTTTCTGTATTCTGACTCCTCTTGTCTTTATTTTTTCATCCTCTACTAAATAGTAGAGGGTAATTCAAGAGTTGTGTTGGATGCGGCATTTTGGTCCCCAGAACAGGAACCCGAGATACATAGAAACTTGTCATATAGCAAGTGAGAGGACACCACCAAGTGTGTGTGTGTAAATAAAGCAGGCTCAAGAGAAAATAAGCAAGAAAGGCTCAAGAACATAAGGGAGAGTTGTATTGAAATCATCAACATTAATTTCATCAGGTGTAAAACATGGGACAAAAACAGGCTAATTAAGGTAATAGTTGTAAATAGAAATGCTTGTTGTATTATTGATCCTCATATTTACTTTCTTTTTCTTTTTGCAGACTTTGATTAGAGAGTGCCTCAATGATTGTTTGCTTGTTGAGATAACCACAGAGGATTTGGCTTGGAGCACTACTTTAAAACTAAGTCCTGAGCAGAAAAAGAACATTGGGGCAACAACCCCCTGCCCCACTGATAGAGCTTGAAACCTCTAGCTTTGCTCATTTGGATGAAGAAGGAGCTGTGGAGATCAGAGAAGACCATTCCCCACCAGAGGAGTATTTTGCTGTGACCTCCATTTCACAACCGCCCAAAGTAAAGTGGTAACCCTAACTGCATTACCAGTGACTACTTCTGCTGTCTTGGTTCAAAAAACTTGGCTGCATCACAAAGCCCAGCCTCCTTGAGCTACTGCTGTCCCCTGCTGTGAGGAGGGGACATGACCACAGGCTCACCACTCCTCACAAAGACAGAAAGGGTGCCGTAGCTCAGAGAGCTTCCCTAAGGTGGCCCAGGCTGGGCTGGCTCAGTGGAGTAAGTCAGACTCTGCTGTGGGAGGCTCGCGGAGGCCTGCACCACAGAGCCAGTGTCTGGGTACCTATGTGTTTGTGCACTGCTGTGGGCTGTGATGGATGGGTGGCAGGGTAGAGTCCTGGCTGGTCCCACCTCCTGCATGCTATGGCATGAGTTCCACTGCAAACCTGTGGAAACTTTAAACTGCTGGCCTGCCCAAACCATGGCAGTAACACTGTGCTCAGTGGCCAGATGCTCTAGGGCCAGTGGTCAGACAAGTGGGGCAAAAGGAGAGTGACGTTTTCACCTGGCTTTGCCACTGAGACCCCCCCACCATGTGGCCCACCATACCCATGAGATTCTACAGTCTGCCAATTGCTGGGTGGCAATGCAACTGAGGCCCACATCACTCTCCTCCGGCTGCCCTTGGCTGTCCACAGGCACTTAAGACTGATAATAGTCTGACTTATAGGAGTGCTGCCTTTTAAACATTTTGTAAAACTTTTCACATTTCCCTTACTACAGGAATTCCTCATAACCCTCAATGTCTAAGAATCGTTGAATGTACTCACTGTACACTCAAAATTCAACTATGAAAACAAAAATGGAACCCTTCTATTTTCACATCTCATAATAGACGTTATTTGGCAGTATATACTATTAACTTTTAAAATTCCACTAGGAATGGGGCCACAGCAGCAGAAAAAACAATTCAATCAAGTAAAGGAAAAGAAGCTAGGAAGCTTTCCATTGGAAAGATCTTAATACTGGGCAATGGAAGAGACCCAGCCGAGCACTCATCTGGAGTTAAATATATGCTTGTGTCTTTCTAGAGAGTGCTGAACAGCCTATCTGGGTGCCAGAGTGTGCTGTCTGACTGTATCATGAATTCAGACCTGAAGAAGGAGTTGGTTCCACCTTTCAAGAAGCTGATGCTAAAAAAGAAAAAAAAGTTGATGCTCAGTTCTGTGGCAGTGATGCCTTGGAGACCACACCACAACTGACAGACAAGGATGGGCTAGACCTGACCTGGGACCAATTAAAGAAATTGACCCAGGACATCCAGGAGATGGCAACCAAAAATGAGAATCGTAGGTCTGAGTAGGTGATAGAGTATGTGGAGGTAACTGAATTGAAAGCTATGTGAAAGAAAAGAACATGAAAATTATCAGTATTCTTAAGACAAAATAAAATATATATATATATATATATATATATATATATATATATATTAGATAAAAGATCTTGTTCCTTCAAAATTTTTCTTGTAAGAGATCTCTGTTAATTGAGCTACAAAAATTCTTACTAGTCTATTTATAATTGCAAACTTTTAAAAATGTAAAAGAGTTATTATAGAGGCTAGGGGATATAACAGTACAGTGCTTACCTGGAAAGCCTGAGGTCCTAACTTTGATTCCTGGTCCCCCCCCACCAAAGGAAAAAGAGTTAGTATAATTCAGTTTGGCCAAACATATATTTGTGTGCATTCTGATATTCTCAGCAGATTGTCTCTGTGTTTGTGTTTGTCCATTTGTCTTATCTGTGTTCTATCATGTGTCTTATCATGTGTCCTAAATGTTGAGTTCAACATTTTTTCTCTTTTCCTTTTTCTTTTATATTTTTGGATCATTTGTTCATAAATTAACTAGGTTTATAGATTTTTAAAAGAGCATGCTTACACATGGATTGCCAGCTGGTCAACATGATATCAAAATTTGTTTTCTCATAGGTTACCAGAAATTTGTTAAGCTAACTAAATGGGAACCCTTCAGGCTTGGAAAATTGCTGGACAGGATTCCAACTGATGAATAAGAAAGCAGCTGCCTGGAAACATTATCCAGTTCTTGTTCATTAATGGGAGGCCCCAGAGGTCTCCACAGCCTTATGGGAAACACCGCAATACATGTTATTAAAAATATATTGTTGCAATACATTTACATTGGTCATCATCAAAAGTTTAAGTTTTCTGGAAATGAAAAAAAAAGTTTTCTGATTTGGAGATGCTCTGGTACAAAACTAAATTAAGAAACAAATGTTTTCATATGGCTATCACAATTGATTGTTATTCATCTTGTGGTGTATTAATGTATTCATGCCTTCAGAAGTACAGGTCCTTATAAAACAAGGATTGTTTTTAGTAATAGACTTTTCTTTCAGACTCAGACTTACCTTTCTTTTGTGCTCCAGCCACTTATGATAAGAGATTCATATCAAATGAAAATGATGTCACCAGTCAATAATAATAACAAAACTTATGTGATGTATATGCCATACATGTACCATTATATCTAGAGGTGCCTCAACATTAAACAGTCCAAACAATGTCACAAAATTCTTCAGTAACATCTCATTAAATGTCAACAAATTAGGCAAAAGCTTCTTATGTGCTAGATAGAGATGACTGATAAAAAAGGTTACTTTATATCAAAATGGAAATTTAGATGTATTACAAAAGTGTCATCATGATTGTCACGCTACAATATTATATATGGCTTTAGATTTCAAGTTTTTTGTGTAAAACTAACTGTTGTTGGTTAACATTCTATATGGATTCAACTACTGGAGCATTCACGGTTGGTGAGAAATAATGATTCTCTGGCTATGCTTTATATTTCATGGTGCTTGATATTCAGATGAAATTCTAATGTTGGGGAGACCAAAGATGGCAGATGTAGAGGTAGCAGGATATGGAGCCTCTCTGAGAGAGACAGCTCAAATGCCAGAATAGAACACCCTGGAGAGATCCAAACAGAGGAAAATGGACTCTCTCAACCCAGGAAGAAACTAAAGGGAAAAAAACTGCTTGAATACGAGGTTCGGGGGCTACCATTAGAGAAGCTAAGATCCTCAAGCACTGCACTCTTGCCGAGCTGCCTGAATTCGTGCCCGAGATCGACTTGAGTGACAAAATGCTGAAGCGACTGGCTCGAGCTGCTGGAGCGTGGAGCTGAACAGCCCTGTGCGTGGCTCACCCAGACCCGGCCCTGCACTCGACCCACCCAATGGCACCATGAATTTGCACTACATCTGCATTAAGGTCAGAGGTTGGGGAGCCTAGCAGTTCTTGGCATCAACACACAGCATCAACACACGGTGAGTGATGGGAATGGGGCCCTCCTGCGGGAAAGGGGCAACCAACTAGACGACCTGTTGGAGTTGGGCAGGAAAGTCCTGGCTCTGTAAGGAAGCAGCTTCAGTTGGTTGCTCCCCTCCCAGAGCGGATTGGAGGGATCTGCTTGGACTGGGCTGGGATCCAGTGGGTCGTCACAAATCAATTGGTTCCCTGAGGGCGGCGCACACTGACGCAGTGAAGGCCCACGAAGGTCGACTGGCCTGGAGGGGAGGAGCCAGCATATACTACCCTTGCTTGCACTTCACTCTCTAATAGTGGAGGACAGAGGGCAGAATCCCCTAGCCTACGTGCTCCAGAAGAGCCCTAACCAATAAGAAAAGGGGCTGGGAATTACACTGTACACTTGTATTGAAGGAACCAAAAGCATGACGAGAGGGAGAAATAAGAAAAAGCCCCCAGGGCCCAACCCTGAGAACATTGGTCCAGGAGAGGTAAAAACAAAAGAGATTGTGGGCATGCAACATTGAACACAGCATCAGCAGACATAAAAAGATATCTTCGGGACCTCATAAACGAGATCAAAAATGAAATATTAATTCAAGTTAAACAAGAGATAAGTAGATTAATAAAAGAAAGACTGGGCACCTCTCAAGAAGACACAGACAGAAGAATGGAGGAACACAAAAGGAGAGAAACGTTCAATGAAGAATATAAAAAAACCTAGAATTCATGAAGCAGATTCAAAGAGATTACCAGGAAATTAAAGACTCCATAGAAAGTTGGCAAAACGTCTTGAAAGAAACCAAAGATAAACTATCAAAAATTGAACATAGGCTTGCAGTGTGTGATCATGAAAGGGATGATCTCTTAAAAATAACAAGAGACCAGGCAATAACCATATAAAGGCTAGAGGACAACAAGAGGATCTATAACTTAAGAATAAAGGATGTGAATGAAGAAGCAGGAGTCAAAACAGAAGAACTGCAAAGGCTATTCACAGAAATTATTAAGGAAAACTTCCCAAACATAGAAAAAGGAAATGATATGCAGATGTATGAAGCATACAGAACCCAGCCACCTACAACAAAAACAGAGCTACACCCAGACACATAATAATCAAGATCCCAGAAATTCAATATAAGAACAGAATATTAAAAGCCATCAGTGAAAAGAAACAGATCACCTATAAAGGAAAAGCCATTAAAATCATGGCAGACTTCTCGACACAGACCATCAAGTCAAGAAGAACTTAGAGTGAAATAATTCAAGACCTGAAGGAGAACAATCTTCAGCCCAGATTGATGTATTCTGCAAAACTCTCTTTAGAAATTAACCAAGAAGCAAGATGCTTCCATGACAAATAGGAACTGGGAGAATTTGTGACCACCAATCCAACCCTACAAAAAATACTAAAGGACATTTTACAAAGAGAGAACAAGAATACGAGCATTTCAGGAACAGTGGCAGAGAGGCCTCAGTGAACAGGGCAGACAGTGGAGTGGAAGAGAAAAATAGACTACCAATGGCAGAAAAACAGAGTAGCAGAAATGAGGCAGAGAAGATGGGCTATAATCTCTAGTATAGATGGCCTTGAAATAATAACAGAGAGAAACATAGGCAGAGTAGATCAGGAGATAGGGTCCATTGAGATGCTCTATATAGGGAGGCAGTGGGACCCAAAACAAGCAGTGCACCCCATGGGAGTGAATGGGGAGGAATTGTCTAAAAAAGGGAGGCAGAGGATATTGTTAATAGGGTAACAAGATTTAAAATTTACATTATTCTCATCACACTGCTTGGATGGATTACATGTTGTTCCAGTTTGTCTACTTACACTAGACTTGAGGACAAGGTTAGCTATCCCCAAAATAAGAGGACATAATATGGTAATCATCCTTAATTTCCTATCAACTTAATCTGAAGCCCTGTATAACTTATACTATCTTATTATGACTGATCTTATTTGAATCTGGTTTGTTAGATTGCTATCTTGTATTGACTGATTTTATGCAAATATGCTATGATTGATAGCATCAAGTTTAAGAGTATAGGCAACTACACTGAAGATGACAAGATTCACTAAGATACCAACTCTGGTTTGATTATTACCTGCTTTTGAAGTCTTATAATATCTTCAATGCTTTGTTTTTATTAATGTTGTTACATACTGCTGAGACATCATGGTAACCATTGTACATCACCTTGTGTTGTGGTTTTATATGAGTTTTTGCTTCATACTTTTTGTTTTGTTTTGTTTTGCTCTGTTTTGTTTTTCCCTCTAATACAGAAAGGATAGATATACATGTAGAGACTCATGCATGTGTAGAGCTTATAAACAAACAGTTTATGAGAACCAACTATATAATGCATGTTGAAATGAACAACTATTTTGAAGAAAAAGAGACACTACAGTACCCAGTGCTGATTCTATAATGTCATGATGTGAAGTCCAGCAATACTATCATTCTTTGTTCAAAGTGATTTTAGCCTGTTTTGTTTAAGTTCAACACACATGAAGGTATGGACAGCTGTTTTGAAGAGAATGAGAGACACTATGACAGCCATTCTTGGCTTCCCTAATATCTGGTCTTGAAGACCTGAAATCATCTTGGTCAGATCAGTTCCATACTATGTTGTTTCATGTGAATTCCCTATACAATATGGACAACTATTTGGAAGAAAACAAGAGTCAATATGATAGTGAATATCTCCGATTGCCTAGCTTTGAAATTTATGTCTCTTACATTGCTCTCTTGTGACCTGCTTTGTTCTGTTTGATGTGTTTAATTTTACCCTTTTGATATAATTGCATGTATGTTTGAGTGTGTAAGATAGATGACCATATTGCTGTTTTTGTCAGATTGTGGAGCAGAACTGTTAACAGTGTCACTGTTTGAATGTCTACTTTGCATGTTTTAACTTTGTAATTTGAACAACTATTTCCAAGATGTCAGTATGTAATTTGTCAAGTAATGATTTCTTAGTGTTTTTTTTTTTTGGTTCTTTTCCTTTTTTCCTTGGAATTCTGTATTGTTGTTATCCTTTATTCTGTTTTTTTTTTTTTTCTCTTTAAATAAAATTTAAAAAAATTCTAATGTTAAGTTCACTGCTCCAATTACAATATGATGACATTAGCTTTCTCTTCTGGATGTTCAATAATGGAGATTTGGAGACCAAATCTAAAAAGATAGATGGGCTAGGAAGACAGCCAATATTTTGGTCTCTGCCCTTCGAGGTCAGTGAGAACCCAGGACATAAGAGTATCTCTGCTGCGACATCCTACAACTTGATGAGTCCCCAGTCTTCTGACCAAGGGGATTGTTGAACCACAGAGGAAAGAGATCTATGGTGTACAGTGTGCCTAAAGGGAGTCATGGGGGGGTGCAAAGTCTCCCAAGCTTTCACAGAAGGCAACTTGATCAAGCAATGTCTGTGACACATCCAGATGACTGACACTGATAGGAGAACTAAGAAGTGCTGTATCTGGTTCCAAGGTAAATCCTGAGAAAACTTAACTGACCTTGATAGATAGCAAAAAATTAATAAGGCCTCATTTTAACTTCGTTTTGAATGTCTAGCAGAAAATGTGTACATTTTATATAATACAAGGTGTATAAAAGAATGCCATTGTGATTTTTAGTTACAAAAGAAACTCAAATCACTAACCCCTTCTGACAATTGCCAGCTACACTGGTAACTGACTAATGTTATTGGTTAATGGGCTGTGTAGTGTTAAATTGCTGAATATAGGGACCTGACATACTTGGACTGTAAATTTTTAGCCTAAATGAGTTAGTTCGCTCAGAATAAGAAGGGTTAAAGAATGAGGAGGTCTTCTACAGAGTCCTCCCAGCACAGCTCCTCTAACTTCAACTGACCAACCATTGCTTGCAACTACAAAGCAGAAAAGGGGAGATGTGGGGAGTGGCTGAAGCTGGAGACTGATTATACATGTGGGGCTAGAGCAAGGCCAGCCTCAAGAACATGAAGCTGGTGAGATAAGCCACTTGAATGAGCTGATAGGCAGAGGCGTGTCACATGACACCAACCTGCTGAGTGTATAAACGTACTGCGGGTGTTGGGAAGTTCTTTTCTCCCATCAGGAGAGAGGTCTCCATTTGACTTCAGCTTTCTCTACTCTGACTCATGTCTTCATTTCTTTGTCCTTTACTGTACAGTTCCTGGGAATTTTGAGAGCTGTGCTGCATGCAGCACTAAATACTAAATAGATACAAGAATCATGTGCAGTGTGTGAAACGTGACTGGCTCCCATTTAGGTTGGGGGACTCTCCTAGATGCCTAGAATGGATTTTAGGTATAGGTTTCTAAGATTTAAAGTGCTAAGAATGAAATATATCCAGGTAACATCCAAAACATAGGACTTTCCAGGTCTTAATGAAAAGCAGAAACAAAACAGAAACAAATAGCCCTGAAAGACATTGTTAAAGCGAGATGTGGTATTGTAGTATGGCCAAATGGTAGGTACAATGAATGTCACTCACAGCTTTCCTTAGAGACAGGTGTCCTCCTGTGTGGTTACCAGGGAGAGTGATGCACTTTGACAGGTAAAGTATTCAGGTCTTGGATTTATTGTTGAACAGTTCAGCAGCAAATAAAACAATCTAAATCTCCCTTCTACACACACACACACACACACACACACGAGTACGCGTGCGTGCGCACTCACACAGGTTAAAGAAGTATTGCAGCACAAACTATTCTGTTTGATGAACTATCAAAAACTTAGTAGTATGGTTATCTATTTTGCACACTTGTAACTTGAACAACTACTTCTAAGAAAACAATATGTAATATATCAACTAGGGATGATTTCTTAATTTTTTTTGAAATTCTGTATCATTTCTATCCTTTTTTCTGTTTTGCTTTTTTTAAATAAAAAAAGAAATATGATGAAAATATTGACAACTACCAAGTCCAGGGGACAACTCTATAGAAGTTGTTTGTACTTTTTTTCCCCATTTTTTCTGAAAAATTGAAAATGTCTATATCAAAAATTGAAAATGTTTATACAAAAAATTTGAGAAAATGCTCCTGAAGCCATTGCTGCCTATTTACTAGGGACAACATTTCTTGAATCCACTGAGATTTTTTTCATCAGTTCTTAGTCACAATTTAAAGGTTGCTAGATGTGCAGATAGTGCATGTGCTCACATTTTATTAAGCGAAGACTTATTGAAGTTGTCAATCAGAAGTGGAAACTTAGGTCAAGCCTAGATCTCAATAAAGAAAATGAAGAGGTAACCTGTTTGGGGCTGGGTGCTGGAAGATCCGTTCTACGTGGGAGGACAGCCTTTCGTGGTTCCTGCAGTGAACAGAGTGCTAACCCATCCCACGTTCCTCTTTCTGTTTCTTCCCCAGGAAAATGAAGGGAGAGATCAGAGAGAGAACACAGAGAGAGAGAGAGAGAACAGAATAAAACTCTGGGAAAATGAAACCAGTACTAGGGAGAAGCGAACAGGGCACTGAGTAGACTCAGGAATGATACCTTTTGAGACAAGTGCAGCCAGGCATGGTGGTGGCGCAGGCCTGGAATCCTGGCACCCTGGGAGGCTGAGGCAGAAGGATCACAACTTTGAGCCCAGCCCGAGCACCTGAGGGACTTAGTGAGATTCTAAAATAAAAAATAAAAAGGGGGCTTGGGATGTAGTTTAGTGTGAAAACCCTGGATTCAATTCTAAATGCTGGGGGAAAACTGTAATAGGTTTTTAGTGCCTGGAATTAATGGAAACCAAGTACATAAACAAATAAATCTAGAACATTTAATTAAGTAGACTTGGACCTCAACGTCATGAGAGAAATATTTTGACTTAGGACACAGAGAATTGCAAAGAAATCTCCTTTTCAAGTGTAGGCGCAAAAGTCAGTTGAACACCAGAATGCGCAAATGAAATGTGAGCTTAAAAGTTTCCAAGTGATACCCATTTGTGTATTTAAAAAAAAATCAAAACAAAACAAACCATATTCCTTTTATTAGCTTTTAAAGCTGTTGAATAAAAATTTAATACTAATTTTAATTAAGGTGTGAATACTTGTCATTCTGGTCTTGTTTTCCAATTAAAATTAAGAGAGTCACTGGGTAAAACTTGAACTGATATTCTCAGGCAATGGACAACAGAGATTGCCATTCCCCAGATCGCGTCACTCTGGGGTGCAGGCAAAGAACGCCAAGGAGGGACAGCACGTGCATTTGGTTAAGAACTCTAGCTGAGGGTTAGGCAGGCCACTGCTGGGGCTCACGGCTCAAGTGATCACAAGGCAGCTACTTAATCCTCCCTCCTCCATGAGTTTGTTTTTGTATTTGTAAAGTGACAGAGCATCTACAAAATGAGTATATTCTTAGAATTTGTGACGCTTCAGTGTTTCCATGCAGGCAATGTAACAGCATAATGTCCCCAATGCAATAAGCTTTCAATATCTATCTCCTATTATAATGTCTTTGCTTTGAATAAAAAGCAAACAGATCTGATGGGTCATAAACGCACAACCTTAGGCACAGCTGTCTGCCACAGAATGATCTTCCCAAGACAGAGCAGACCCTCCCTGCCAAGGGCTTCTTTAGACACACCTGTGACTTTCTTCCATGACCTTGAACAAATATTTGGCTCTGGAAACAGCATTTTTTCCCACTGAAACCACACACTGTCATTAAGAAGGACTGGAAAATATCCATGGCCTTGGAATTTGGGGTTAAATCCTGGGAATGAGGAGAATGAAGATGGAGGACTGAACTGAGGGTGACTGCAGCCTGAGAAAAGCACAAGTACCTAATGTTCTGCCCTGACCAAGAATACCTGGCCCTAAGCAGTAGCGGCGGAGGGCAGGTGAGCCAGAAAGGGTGCTGGGACACTTTATGGTGCATAATAACCAATGCAGCTGTGCAAGCAGAGATTAAAGATCAAACCAAGTTTCAAGCTGTGGGGATGTCAATCTGATCACCTGCAGAGGTCAGGGAAAGGAATTTTCTTCCCTGAAGAGCCCCAAGTTTGGCTAAATTCCCAACAGGGGGGTTTGGCACTGCCTTGAAGGATCACATTACTGGCTACTGCCCAGGAGCAAAGGGATATGGCCTCAGGGTTGATGGGACTATTTTTTTCCTGCAGGGTGTTGCCAAACAGAACAGAGAAACTAAAGAGAGAGAGCCCAGGAGCTCAGGCTCCAAGCATGACCAGGATTCAAAAGCCTATTTTTTGAGTGTCCACCTTTAAAGTAGGTACCTTGACTGCTAATTTTCAGGTGTCATGTCGGTTTGTATCGCATCCTGTTTTGGAATGGGAGTATGCAGCTGACGGTGAGATGGGACCTTCCTTCTGGCAGAGGGCTTCCGGGCCATCTGCACTGGTCACAACCCCATGCCCAATACACACATATGAAAGAAGCAGGTAGCTGAAGCCAGGAAGCTCACGCCTGCGGCCAAGTTTATGGGTACTTGTCCTGTGCTGGAGGTGATTCCATGCGGTCTAAATGAACGCCCTGGCATCTCACATTATCAGAGAGAACACCTTTCAAAGCTTACACTGGTAGCCCCTAGGGTAAGCTTTGCAAGTCTCTCTGGATCTACCTGAACTTGCGGCTTCAATTCAAACCTCTCTTCGCCTTGCCACTTTCCATTCCCACCGGATAACATTCCACCCCGGGGGAGCCGTTAGGAAGATTTATTGCAATGGTGGGAGGAGAATTTACTCCGATGATAAAAAGAGCAAAATTTATTTCTTGATAGATTTAGAGGGCTGTTTTAGAAATACCTCCCATATGATACTTCCATGGTCTTTATCAGAAGGCGATCTTCGGGGTATGTGTAAGGCACAGAGGTGGGCAGAATGAAATGCATCGTGGAGGTGGAACACGAAAAACCAGGAAGGGAGCTCGGCTGCTTGGGCTGTGAATGTCAATCAAACTAATGTGTTGGGGGGAGGAGGGGAGAAGTTTGTCACCCGTTTTAATATCAGAAATTCCTTTACGTGGGTGGTAACTGGGGAACAGCTGCAGGTAGCTGAATCACAGCCCAAATCCTTGCAGAGACGCTGGTGGGACCTCTGCCAACAACTGAGCAATGGCTTTTCAAGCTGGAATGGAGAAAGTCGCGTTAAGTAAGGCAAAGTGGTGGTGGGGGGAGCTGGGGATGGGGAAGCAAGTTTTGTAAAAGCTGAGTTTTGAAGCCGGTGCATATTTAATGGGATTAGAACACATGAGTTAGAGGCTGAACATTCTCAACCCGCCTCGTTAAACAGCCAGCCTGCAGGAAGCCGCAGCTTGGGGGCCACGGCAGAAAAGGGAGGGAGGTGAAACACCTGGGCTCCTTCCAGGGGTGCATAACAAGACTGAAGGAGTGACTGGGGGGTTCTCTTGTCCCTGAACTCTTTTTGTGGTTCCATGCATCCTTTCTAGCCTTAGCCGGCTCCATGAACACACCCAGTTTGTCAATAATGCCTTCGGAGCCCTGTTCCTGTTTGACTTGGCATGGCTGGCCCACCCTGCCTTGGTCAGTTGTGGGAAGAGGACACATTTGTATTTGCCTCCTCATGCTGGACAAGTTGGCCCAGCCCGGCCTGAAAGTCTATTTAGATTTTCGATGCACATGTCTCTGAGTCTGAGGCTTTCCGGCAATGGTGGTGCAGAGACAGCAAGCAGGGCTGGAACATTCTCCTTCTTCTAAAGTGGATCCCGGCAGGTAGATGTTGCTGGAGGGAGCTGGGAATCAATAGGCCTCTCATCTCCAGGGCCTCCTGCTTCCTCACTTACATGCAGAGGCCACAGGTTGTTAGAGCCCTTCTCGCCACAGTTGTTCCTGCTGTGCTGTGACTACTTGGCTGGAGATGCCACACACATCACTTAATGGTGGTTAGGGATTACTGATGCAGGAGTGCGTATAAGGCTGAAGACCCACCGAGCATTGGCTCCTCTGCTTCCATCCTCCTCCCAACTCTCTACCCTTCTGTTTCTTCTTCACAATATCCTAGACTCTGTCCTTAGCAGGTGGAAGAAACACAGCCACTTGGAAAATAATGCTACAAGTCCTCAAGGATCTAGCGTGTGAATCACCTTCTTCCTTGACTGTTCATTATATGTACTGTCCTCTTCCCACTGTGCTATGTTGGAAAGAGAAGGGCTGACCTGCTCATCAGATGGGGACGTGCTTGCTTTCTTTTATTCCTGAAGTGTAGGTAGAGGCTGGAGCTAAAAGGACAAGAATCCAAGTTCTAGGCCTGCATGAACTTGAGTTCAAATTCTAGCCCTGACTTATAAATTGCACCAACTTCTGAGAGGTATTAAACCTTTCTGCTCCTCAGTTTTTTCACTGTAGAAATCCGTCAAAAATTAAAGATCGCATGGAGAAAAATGGTACATAGCCTATTTGGTAAATGAATTCATACTTCTCATACCTGGAACAGAGTTGTAGCAGTTGTTACTTTGAATAATAACCGCTGTGCAGCAAGCCTTCCGTGTGGGTCGGTGCTGGGGTTAGTGTTTTACAAGACTCATTCATTGGCTGTCCTTACGGTCAGCTGGGTGATTTTCCTTCTTGTTTCAGGCAAGCATGTCTCAAGTCTCCCTTCCCGAGCGAACGCCCAGCTCCAGCGCTTGGTTTCAATGAAGATCTGGACCAGGCCAGGGAAGGTGCTGGAGAAGGGCCCTAGCTTTGGACAACCTACGGGGATGTTTGAACCCCAGGGAAGGGTAGAGCTCCAGTTTCCGGATGCGGGGGCCTCAGGAATCTGGGGAGGCAGGGACCATTCCGACGGCCCTGGGGAGCCCAGAGCGAACAGCGTGTGTCCTGCCGGCTGTGTAAACACAGTAACCAAATACACTGATGGTTTCCAGGGCCCACCAGATGGCAATAGGGACAGTGGCTGGTGTGATTTCTGTTTCTTCCCCTCCCTTCTTATTTTCTTTTGCTCCTCATGCCTCTGGGGAGGACAGAACGTGAGACGCCCAGGAAGCTCTGCAATGTTCTCAAATCTTTGTGGATTTGTGCCTTCCCTCCAAATGCTCCTTAGGACTTCGCTCAATGTCATCTTCACAGTGCAGCCTCTTTGGATTCAAACCGTCCAGCTCCCCGTCTCTTTTCCGGAGTATTCACTACCTGATGGTCCAAGGTGTTTTTTTTTTTTTTTTTAACTCTTCCTTTGTTTTTTAATCTTCTAACTCCCACCGCTTCACTAGCAAATTAGTTCCCAGAGGGTAAGAATTTTTGTCTTTCTCTACATGACTGTATCTCAGACCCTATCCTTGGTGACTGTTTCTTTGGATGAAAACATGTGCCTGTGTCCCTCCTGGGCCAAGCAGGGCATGAAGCTGCACCCTGCTGAAATATTTTTGAGAGTCTTGGGGATATCAAATGTTGTTTCCAGCCTTTTCTAGGAAATCTGGGCAATGCAAGTTAAAACAGAGATCTTCACACTCAAGTTTTTAAGAGAAAATTTCTGTGCACTAACTCAAGGCTCAGTAGATACACCGGAATCCCGTAAGTTGGCACAATCACTGCACCGCCTCCCTCTGTGGGGCAGCCCATCAGGGGAGCCCATCAGTGACATCAGCTGTTTCTAAAAATACACACCAATTCTCCCACCAGCACCTCCCATCACCACCGTCAGCGTCAGCGCAGCCCACCACTGCTGGATGTTCCAGCCCAGGCTCTTCCTCCTGCAGTGCTTTCGTCCACTTTCCCTTTTATGAAAGTTTTTATGTTTTATTGTATCCATATTGTTTTTACTGTCCTGGGGTGGTGAGAGTGGAGGCACCAGCTGGCTGGTGTCCCTGGACATGAAGCCACAGCCAGTATTCCTGGCTCTGTGTCCGCTCTGTGTGGGCTTGTCAAAGAAAGCAGAGCAGACAAGGGAGCTAGTCTTGAGAGAGAGGTGAAATCATTGGACAGCAAAGCCAGACTGAGGAAGAGAGGAGAGGAGGAGAGAAGAAAAGGAGGGACTGGGAGAAGAGATGAGCAGCAGACGGCAAGCTAAGGTAGGGCTTATGGCTTGTGTGCACTGCTGTGGTTGCCAGAAGACCGTAGCCTGAGCTCATTTGGGGGGTTCCAATTTCCTTGCTAGTGTTCTTGTTGGTACAGAGAAATCAGTCAAAACCCAAAGTGATTTCCAGGCCATTGTTGGCTTTTTGCCTTTTTCATTCATGGGTGATGCCCAGCAACTCTTCATGGCAGGTGCAGTAACTGCCAACTTCTCTGCCACCCAAGTGCAGGCTTCAGTTATATAATGGATGTGATGAAAAAGAAAACAAGGGTCAGGGTTTCTTTTTCCACATGTGGCAGAAAAATTTCTCTTTTCCTCTCTTCTCTTCTCTTCTCTTCTCTTCTCTTCTCTTCTCTTCTCTCTTCTCTTCTCTTCTCTTCTCTTCTCTTCTCTTCTCTTCTTCTCTTCTTTCTCTTCTCCACCTCCTTACTCTGTCTTCTCTTTTTCTCTTTCTTCTTCCTCTTCTTTTCCCCCTGTTCCCCTCCTCTTTCTTTCTTTCTTTCTTTCTTTCTTTTTCTTCTTTCTTTCTCTAATAAAATATCTCATGAAAAGGAGTTTAAGAGAGATTCAAAGAGCCTTTCTTCTCTTTTTCACAAGTTTGGTTTTATTTCATGATAGAAATCCCAACACAAAAGAAGAATATTTCAATGCTTCTAACGCTGAGTATCCACTAAATGTGATCAGGATTTAATCGTGTGCCCCCAGACTGAGAAAAGATTCAACAAGGCACAAGTGCACACTCTGCCTTTCACAAAGCCTGACATCGGTGGTTGAGGTCAGATGTGAGGTAGTGTGGGAACAAGAATGGGTGGTGGCTGGGTAAAGGATTTGGCAAACTTTTCAGAGCTTGCCCAGCAGGCTAAAGGCAGATGGTCCTAGAAAATGTCCCCCATGAAGGTACTGAGGGTGGAAAGGGCATGGCCTATTTAGGGAACTTATGGTGTTTAAATGGCTGGCATACTGGGTAGGTAAGGCCTGAGGAGTAAATGTGGGTTGGGACAGGAAGCTACAGAAGCAGCCCTGGCCAATTGGGGTCACCACATTTCCACACCGGGCTCATTCTGTGGATAACTGCAAGATTCAGAAGGGTTTGGAGCAGTCAGATGGTGCAGTCAGATCTGTTCTTCAGAAACTTGAGTTTTGCCTTATGGTGGGTAGACTATAGACTACACAGGTTACAGTGAGGCACTCCTGTCTGCACATTCACTAAGCAAATATTTATGGAGATCCTTTTGTGTTTGAGGCATCATTCTAGGTCCTGGGATATAGCAAAGGCTCTCAGCAAGGGATTACTTTCTGGGAAAAAAAGCTAACGTAAATATACATGCATTGTATAATAAAATATGTGACATATTCCTATGTAATACACATATATGTATATATGTATATATATATATATGTAGTAAGATGAAAGTCAATAAAATCTGTTACAAAGTGTGTGATGAGTAATAATAAGAGTGATGGGAATACTCTTATTTTAGGTACCCAGCCGGAAAAGGCACCCCTGGAGGTGAAATCAGAGAAGAGTGCTGGATGAAATGAGGGGTCCAGTCTTGTCAATATTTAAGGAAACTGTAACAATATTTCATGATGAATAAGCATGACTCAAATTGCATAGTGATGGTGATGGTGACAAGGAGAGATGATGGGACATTTTAGGATGTGACATCAAAAGCATTATTAGCTGTGGCAAGTGAAGGGTAAGGGCAAGCTGAGGCTAGGTATAGCTTTCTGGTGTGCTCATTGGAGTGAATGATGGTATCACTAACCAGGACAGAGAATGAGAGGGCACAGAGTATTTCTACAGAGTAAAAATAATGAACACATTGTTCTTCAGGGACTAGTGGCATATCCTGGAGTCTTATACTTCTCCATGCATTGTTCCAAGTCTTGGGAAAGTTTTGTATAATGTTGATTCTCCTTTATTAAGAGGATACACTATCGTAACTCCAAACATCAAGGGTTTAGGTGTTGGCCTAAAATTTTACTTATCCTGTTTCCTATTTCCTTCATTCCCCATTTTTAGCATCATATTCCAGCCAATGAGAACCCGCATGAGACAAGGTCAAGTTGTCTGAGGGTTAGGAAAATACAGAGCAGGCGCTGTGTTAGACGAAGACTAGTTGCTTTCTAGACCCAGGACTTCTGCCCAGAGATCCACTGTGCTCCCGCCAACCGGAGTCTAACACCACCCTAAGCAGACCCTACACAGTGAAGACCTGCCGGACACGGTAGAACTGAAGACAAGCTGGGAACAGGTGACAACAAATTCTCTGAGCTGGATTCTTGGAAAAAGTTATTTTAAAAAGCAAGCTTTCCATAGTCTAGAGATTCTTGAAAGACATTTTCGCAAAATTGCCAAGCTGGGTCAGGTACTTGAGTTTTTCCTCCATCTAAACTCTGAATGTTCTTCCTATGTTTATCTATGGGCGTTTTAATGGCACTTGAATTGTTTCCCCCATCATTTTGCTAATTACAATGCAGCTGGAGTGGCCTTCTGCGCAATTGTTAATCTTGAGGGGTGGCAGTTAGCAAAGCTACTTTCCCATGGAGCAGAGACTGTGGCCGTGCCTGAGTGAGCATGTGCCAGCTCTACCATGGCATGACTAGTGACCCATCTCCCCTCCAACCATGAACACTGTCCCATCTGCATGTTTCCAAACAGAACAGGGAAGCTAGCTAGCTTCCAGTGTGGCGGCCTTTACACTTGTTTTCCAGCCTGGCTAAAATTGTGGTCCAGGACTCGGAACTTTCATTTCTTCCAGCTTTCTCATTGTTGACCTTCATATTTGTCTTTTTCATGAGGTCCTGTGGTATTAGGGAGCTTTGGAGGGTGACACAGCCTGCAGGGTACGAGTTTTAGTGTGGATGAAAGTTAAATTTTTACTCAAACTAGAAGCGACTCTGCCAGTTGCTTCCCATTATGTTAACCTGAACACCAAAATCTTTATGAATCTCCTGAAGAATCAACTCTTGCTGGTCTCTTAGATTTATCTGTAGCCTTCCTTTCTAAGGCAACGAAACTCACCTTAAACCCTTTGATTCTTGCCCATTTCTTTGAATGGATTGTGAGGGATCATGGTTATCTGCTAACCCGGGTGTGTTTGCTGGTTGAGTGGATTAAAGTTTGTGAATGAAAGAAAGAGTGAGCAAATGACTGAGGAAACTGGAAGTTGGACTATTACCCCATTCTGTGTTCAACAGCTCAGCCTTCTCAGTGGGGGCTCAAAGAACAGTCCTTTTCTAAAACTTATCCTTGATGGAAAAGTTTAAAAGCTCCTGTCATAGAGGTAAGCAACTCCTTAGAAGCCCAGATGACTTGATCCTGCGCAGATTTGGTAACTGCTGGTCTTACACCCTGGGGAAGGTGTTACTCTGAAGCCCCCTGAATGTGAGTCTGAGTCTTGGGCTTCCACACAGAGGTAGAGAGCAAGGGCACCCCATTTTCAGAAGCAAGGCAAGCATTGCTCAGAACATGCAGGGGAAACACCACTCTAATCATTAGAAGACAACCCCAAGAATGACTTGGCAGATGGCATTTGACACAAGCTTTGTTCTAAAGAATTCAAAATAAACAAACCTAACAAAATAAAGCAGTAGACTCACTACCAAGTCTGCAAAAGGAAAGGACAAATGAAAGCAGGTTATATGTTTAGCTCGTGTCACCTGGCCAGTGTGTTTGATGCAACACACTTTTCCTCTACTGGCGGCTGATCTACTGCATTGTGAAGGGAGGGCTGAGCCCAGAAAGAGGTGGGAAGGCAATTCTGCTGAGGCCTCCAGAGAGAGGGAGGAGCCCGGGTTATGGCCCTGTAAAGGACATTTATCGATGCTGACTTCCTCTCGGCAACTTTCATCTTTTTATGCTATTTGCCTTGCAACTCCTTAGGCCTGAAAGGACCTTGGAGTTGAAAAGTAAATTCTCCAAATGATACGATATGTTTGAATTTGGACTGGAAAAGCAGAGGGAAGGTTAACACCTAGCTGCCGGGAGAACCTAGATCAGACATGGTCAATGGGGTAGTGGGGTCCCAAAGCATTTGAAGTCAACTCTGTGGATTCCCTAGAACACACACACACACACACACACACACACACACACACACGCACACACCACTATGCTTGACTCTCAGAGTCTTGCATTTCACCTCTGCTTCGTACTTACAGTCATCTTTAGATCATCAGTGCTATTTTTTTTAAACACAAAGATCCACCCTCTATAAACCCTCCTGTAGGAACTGTGCACAGCCTAAAGGGGTGAGGACTGGGTTTGTGGGAGCAGTGGCTGGAGGTGCTGGCAGCGTGTGTGACACGGGGTAGCCGGGGTATTTTTTATTGGAGATAAAGCTTCACAGGGGGTTCAACCTGTAACTTCTAGTCCTCTGCCCCACTTGCCAAGAGTGGAACTGACCCTGATTGGGGTATATTTTGCTGGGTTTCTAGCACCTGTAGAAAGATACAATTGGGTGGGAAGATGTGTCATTTTCAATGTCTCTGAGATGATCCTCCCTGCACAGAGAAGATGTATCCATACATGGAGCTGCAGAGAGCAGGGAAAAGGCTCGGGCTCTTTTGTGTTGTTTGCTTCATGTAAGATCCTTTTGGAAAGAGCCACATGTCCCTGGTAAACAGGGTGTACTGACAATAGCCTAGAGGGCTGTGTGTGTGTGTATGTGTGTGTGTGGTAGCAGCATATGTGCTGCGTGTATATGAACCTGCATTCGTGGTTTATTATATCACCCAGTAAACGTGAGAAAGCCTTCAACAGTGTAGTCAGGGGTTTGAGGCAGGGCCTCTAGGACCAGAGTCCAGGTGTTCATATTAGTTTCTCATCCAATGGCTGAAAATAGCCAGAACCTAGCTTGAGTAACAGTGTGATCCCGACAATAGGAAGATGCATAGCCAAGAGGGACAATCAGAAACGTCTCCCCTGCTTCCGCTGGCCTCTGCTCCTCCTTATGGAATCTTCCTCTTCCATAACCCCCTGCCTACCTTGGGCTGCTTGCAGCACAGAGGCTGTGGAGCTCTGAGCCAGCTCTTGGCTCCTGCTGCTCTGCTCTAACTCTGGCCACTGAGGAGCCAGGAGGCCTGAATTAAAGGCTGTTACTGAAGCCAGAAGGTTGCAATCAACGGTTGGCTGGTGAGGCTATGGGTCACCAGAAGGGTCACTCCTGACTTATTTCCATGTCCCCCGGTCTTGTCAGGAGGTCTGCAGAGCCACAGAAAACAAACAGAATGGAGGGCTCCAATCAGAAACAGCCTGTGACCTTCTCTGGCCTAGGGAATTCATGACAGTCAAACCTCCTGCAGCCCCCCGGGGATCCTGGAGGCAAAAAGTTTGTGTGTGTGTGTATGTGTGTGTGTGCATGCGCGTGTGCATGTCTTTAACTTTATGCATTTCTGCAAATGTGTGGAAATCTGTGCAAAACATGCATGCTTTGGTGTGAGCATGTGACACTCACGGGAAGAGAGCTTTCAGGGGACATAAAAGCCTGTGCAAGTCTTGCGTGTGGTGCCAGCGAGTTCAAAGTGACCTGCCTCACTGGTTCTGTGTTGATGTCCCTGGCTCTTTTGTTAGACGACTTGAAGCAGCCATCCTGAATAGCGTGGCTAATGTACAAGCGGATCAGTCTGCCTACTTGTCACTCAGGGGCTTTGACCAATCAATCAGTATCAGGTCTGACCAGTATGGGAAGGCCAGGAAGGGGAACTTGGTTTGAATTAAGTGTTGAGATGAGGAGAGCAGGCAGCAGTCCCATGTCTGTCCCTCCGTCTGTTATCCTCTCGCTGTCACTGCTCCGTGCTTGGTGACATTCTTTGGCAACAGTATTTTCTCTTTGACTATCCCATTGCTTTAGGAATGGAAGGTCCCCTGCTAGTATTATGAGCCTCTTATGGGTCTTTTGGAGCTGTTGTCCTGTACTTTTAATATGCATAGTACCTCACCTATTGACTTCATATAATGGCTCCAATTTACATGTTGCTTTGCATGTGATTTGCATTACATTAGTCATTCCCCTTTCCAATGAATATTTATCAACAGTCACATACCATGGAAGATGTTATATAATGAGAAGAAGGAATCGGGATACAAAACCTCTACTCGAAAGCTTTGTTGCTTTTCACCCACAGTCCCATAGCCTCTTTCCAGTCCACTAATCCATTTCCCCACCTACTTTTCTTTGACAGTTTCTTAGTAATAGTTGATCTCCTTGGGATAATCACTGGGTCAGCTTCTCAGAGTTCTGCCCAGCCTGGAATATGTACCTGCAGTCAGAGAATACTGAAGCTGTACATAAATGGGCTTACCTCACTTCTACCAAGAGTAACTTGGGTTCTTTCAGATCCATCAAGAATCTGTGGTACAGCTCTCATATACCTTAAAGACGCTTGAGAAGGAAGGCTGTGGGCTTCATTCCCTTTACTCGGAAGAGAAGAAGAAACTGAGCCGTGGGCCTCAGGAAGAATTTCTCAAGAGCCAGCAAGTTCAAGTTCAAGGCCAACCAGAAAGCAGACAAAATTCAATCCAGCATGTATTTGTTGGATTCTATTTTTTCTGAGAATGGTATTGGATAAAAAGGGAGACACCCAAGGAAAAGAAGCTCCTAGGAGTCCACAGGTCATCTTCCCTATTAACACGCAAACCTTTTGAATTCATTTCTGGGTCAATTTCCTTGCTTGGCCGTTCTGTGTGACCTGATGGCCTTGTGTGAGATTCGGGTTCTTTACTGGTCATTTATTGCATTAAGGATTCTCCCCACCTGGGTATCATGGACCTTCTATGAAATGGCACCTTTGTTGAAGCCTGAGTAGTTTAGATGATACTTCTACAAAACTTCCAGTCAAGACTGCCAGCTGCATCGGCTAATGCTGGCCCACTGTCTTCCAAGAAGCAATGCAAAGGACAGTAACATGCCAGATAGCTCAGGGGTCCAGCAGCAAGCTGATGTGCATCTAGTACACATCCCAGAACTCAGTACTATGACCAGGCAATTGCAAGGAAGACTGGGAACTGTGGAGATGGACATATCCGTCAGTGATCACTACCTACATACTTCATGGTTGGCTTCAGACCAACCTCTATTCTCTCCAAGCCCTACCTTCTCACCTGTAATATGAGGCAACATATTCCAACTTGTAGAAGCCTCTTGAGGCACAAATAAGGTCATACATATGAAAGTACCTACCAGCACAGTGCCAAGCATAGAGGAGAGGCTAAAGAAGTGTTCCTCTCTATTTTTCACCCAGAATCCCTCCCTATTAGATGTTCCTGAGGGCCTGTGGGGAAAGGGAAGGCAGTATGGTCTATATCTGGTTTTCATTGGGGGTATCAGGACACACAGAGACTCCCTTTGCATTCTTTGATGGTCTTCCTAACACTAATGAGACATGTGGAGCTGTTTGAAAAGAGGAGGTCTTCTGAACCTCTGTGGAGCCCTCCTTGACATTCTGTGTCAGTGTCTCTGGGCTTTTGGGAAGGGTCATTAGTACAGGGGCTGACATTCCAAGCCCTAGTGGTATACCGGTCACTCTTGCGAGTTGCACACAGAGAAAGGCAAGATGCATGGCCTCCAAATGATGAGACAGGTGCCAGGAGCTGAGTCAGCTCTGTTTTGTTTATAGGAAACTGGAGGTGGGTGGAAGTTGTGTGCACAGATGGGCTCTCTCTGACTCAAGTCTCCATGGCTGACACCTAGGACACTGCTTTGGAAAGGCTCTGCTCAGAAAGGCCTGGTGGAGACCCAGGCCATGTTCTTGTCATCTAGAATATGGTTGTGACTGTGATTGAGTTGAAATGCTGGCTCTTTCTCCTTCTCCTTTTGCCTGTATTTCCATTCATTCTTAGCTGGCACAACACACATTCTCTCTGGGACACTTTGCCAATGTAGGTTTACTTTATTCTTTTCTCAAATTTTCTGGGGCCCAGTTTAAATAAGTTATGGAAGTGAGTCTCAGCCCAGAGCCTAAAAGAAACAAGATTATGGTAGTAAAGTGTTTTATTAGACATATCTTAAAGTACAAGTAATAAAACTCAAATAACCATTGTTTAAAAATTAAAATGATTCAAAAATTAAAATTTTTCACAAGGATGTTAGGATTGGTACTGCAGGGCTAGTCTTGCATTCAGTGATGATCCCAAAATCACACTTTTCTGCATAACTTAACAACATGGCTTCATGCTGAGACTTCAGAGTTACAGAACAGATTTGCAGCATCATCTATCTATATCCATATCCATATCCATATCCATATCCATATCTCTATCTCTGTCTCTATCTCTATCTATCTATCTAGGAGACAGAGAGAGAGGCACTAGAGCTTTATTGGCCCCTTTTATCAGAACAGCAAAGGACAATCTTAAAAGGTAAATTAAAAATTATGAACAATCATTTTAATGTAAGATCAATAGTACTTAACTTTACTTCCAAATTTTGGGTTCATTCACATTTCTGGGATCTTTCTCTTCCCCTGAGTAGAAATCTACAGGATTATATCCCCCTCTTCTCCTATGGTATGTGTCTGCAACATGGAGAGGGAGACTTCTAAGGATAAGAGAAAGAGTAATATCTCCCAAAGAGGTGTTTGGATCTATTTCAATCAGTGCAAACTAATGCTTCCCCATGATACTCATATCTCTCACTGTATCTTTAAGATCATATGCTTTGAGTTTACCTGCTCCAGGTGAGTTCTTTCAACTCAGTGTTTAACAGTAAGATATCAGAATCAAGCCCTGATTTAGGAATGCCATTAGCTGGTTGGTGCTGGGAAGGATCAAACTGATTGATGAATTATTTTAGGGAGGCCAAAGATGAAATCTATGACAGGTGTCGAAGTCAACTTTTACTTACCCATCTAGGATTAGATTGTTTAGAGAATGGCTTTCTATACCTGTTTTAACAAGTATAAATAAAAACTGACATTAGATAACAGTCACTCAAACAGTAACAGCAATTACAACATTAATTATGCCGTCTCCTCTCTGTCCTGTATCCTATAAAAGTGGAAAAGGAGGCTCATGAATTTAAAGGAACTGTTCACAGATTCCTTGACATGATCATATTTAAAAACTAGATATTTTATTTTGCGATATCCAAGGCCAAGACTTAAGGCAGATGTTGTTAAACACCGTCAACTTCATCTCACATGTAGGGCAGACATTGCTAATCAATGACAGCCAATTTCATACTGGTTTATGACTTCAGCATTCATTTTAGAAGACTGCTTTAGGAATCTGCCATTAATCTATCAGGGTTGATTGCTGAGACACAATGAAATCTTACTTGTTTTGCTTATCATAGACATTTTCTTCTGCTTTGTTCAAATAGATTTAAGAATCAAAATGCTATGTCATTCATTCAATTACAGTTTGCTTAATTTTTTTCTAAGGTGAGAAATTTTTGCTCGAACATATTGCACCCCTGTACTTATGTCAGCCATGGAACTGGAGACTGTGGAGCGTGCCCTAAGTGCACGGTGTGTGCCCTTGATTCTGTGATTGTTTCCTAGTGGTACACACTGCTGATCTCAGACATGTTCCTGTGGAAGTAATATGGGGTGTAGCTTTTTCCCTCAGGGTACCCCCTATCCTTCTCAATGCTGGGAACACTTGTGGGCAGCGGAGGTTTCTTTTGTAAAGAGGCCTCATCCCAGAATTGGTGATGACAGGATAGCCATTTTCCCACAAGGCTCCAGGATAACCATAGCCTGATGCCTGGGGAGTTGATCTACATGGAGCTGGGCTGAAAAGACGTGGGTATCCCAGGCTTTTGGATTATATGGGAAGATTAGTGAGGAAGTGATTGGGAATAGTTGGGCCCAAAGAGGTGATATATCCTTGGTGGTTTAGGGCAGCCAGAAAATTAAACAGTGGGTGTTGTTGACTAGCCATAGCAGTGTTGTAACCAGCTGTCAGACGGAGTCCCAGCAAATGTAACAACTATGTTTGAGATGCATCTTTCCTCTGAGGCCAAGCCTCCCTGTTCTCTTAGTTTTCACCCCTCCTGAGATGGATTACTGAGCTGGGCTTTAGTTGTGGAGAATGATGAATTTGAAATTTGCATATGTTTTTGTAACACATTTTTCATTTGCAAATGACTGACAGTTAAGAGGAATTTTGAATTTAGATTATGAAAACACACACAGTATTTTTTATCTTGTCTTTCCTCAGGTGGGCATTCCACAGGATATGTATGTATTCTTACATTAGATTACATTATTCTTACATTAAATTAATATCAAAATAGTAGATAACATTTATTGAATTTCTGCTGTTGCTGGGCATTGTTTTAATCCCATTTTATGAGACTATTTAATCTATATGGCCCTTTAAAACAAGTACTTATTCCCAAAGAAGTGAAGTGACTTTCCGGTGTCACCAAGATATAAGGTGGCAGAACTTGGATTTGAACTCAACTCATGTGGCCTCCCAGCTATCATGTGAAACCTAACACCTTTCTGTCGGGTAAAGTGCTCTAGTTCTTGTCCTACATTTCTTTTCCCTGAAGTAGGGGGAATAAGTGTGCCTTCCTTAAGCAGCAGGGCTGGCCCTAGGCATCCGTCTCCTCTGTG
Organism: Dolichotis patagonum; assembly: GCA_004027295.1. Taxonomy (NCBI): domain Eukaryota; kingdom Metazoa; phylum Chordata; class Mammalia; order Rodentia; family Caviidae; genus Dolichotis; species Dolichotis patagonum. The sequence continues at coordinate 14,206 of PVJX010014537.1, read as the reverse complement.
GGTGGTGTTCTTAGCTCCTCTGTTGCTGTGAGGAATATTCCAAATCCTAAAGGCATCTGCCTGTCTGCTGGGCCTTTCCATTTTCCCTAGCTCGTTTTAGCGGAGCCCTTCTTAGTCTGTCTTCTACTTCCTGATCATGATCACTGGGCCAACATTCCAAGGGCAGCAAAAAACTTGAGCCAGGGAGCCCCAGTTGTTGCTGTTTTTCAGCTTCCTTTGATCCTGTTTTGTGGTTGACTTGGCGAAAGTCCACATCTGTCACCAATGGGCTTTAAAGGGGCTGGGACTCAAAGCCCATATCGGATTTGACCTCAACACACCCAGTTCCGAGAGGCACCACTTCCTTTTAATACTGGATGAATGAATGAGGCTTCTCTGGTTCAACATTCATCTTGCTCTGGGGCTCTGGCTCTCCTCCCCCTCAGTAATCCTTCAGACCCAGGAAGACCTGAGTATGTTTCTGTTGCTCTGCGCATATGTTGTGTTCTGATCCTTCCTGTGTTTGCTGTAGGTATGGCGGCTCTCCAAGACAAATTACTGATGTTGTTGAGGAGGTCACCAGGGCGCCATTCTGATGGGGGATGGGGAAGGAGATGGCTCTCGGGACACTCCTGGGCCGGCCTCCGCCTCTTGTTCTGATTGGTGCTTATTGGAAGCTGAAGCCCCAGACTGGACACCAAGCTGAGAGCTGGCAGAAGGGGAAGAGAGGACTTTTACCTATTGGTCCTATCATTTGATGAAGGCAAAACTTGCATGAGGTAGGCCTTGGGCAACAGATGTTGGTGGAGGACCTGCCAAAACTGTGTTGAGGGCGAGGGAGTGATGCATATGTTACTTGACACGGGAGGATTAGGGAAACCATGAGGAAGCATGCCTCGTCCCTTCACACCGTGACACCTCGGGGAAGTGAATTATGAGGACAGAGAAGCACAGTCCATGTACAGACAGGGGATGGCAGGCTAAGGTCAGGCAGCTTGAATGATGCTTTTGCTTTTCTCTCCCCCACCACTCACCCCCCTGCTCCCCTGCTGGGGCGATTGGCAGGCGTGGTGAGATGTATTGTGTGTGCTGCAGAATCAAAAGCAGGCCTCCTGTGACAGAAGAGCTGGCTTCAGGGCTGTCCTCCCTTGTTCTGCCCTGTTAGCCTTCCCCGCCCAAGCCCCACACTGATAAGGGGTAGGGAGGCAGTGCGCTGCCCTCTTTCCTGGACTTTGCAAATGAAGTCGTGTGGAAGGCAGCCAGAGGGTCTGACCATCCGTCTTTGTTGATGGCACAAGGGAGTCTTTAGGAAAATGAAGACTATTCAACAGGTTCAGGTCCTCAAAGAAAGCGAGCAATGGGACCATGGAAATCCAAGCCGGGACTAAATGAGAACCAGGCAACAAGTGGGAAAGAATTGGGCTAAGTTCCATGGTTTTTCATCTCCTTTGTCTTGGGTTTTCTTGGGTCTCTGCATTCTTGGGGTAGAGCTGGAAAAAGCAGAGGATATCAGCATTGTCTACACACCCATATCTGAGGAAGGGTGTGTTAGTGATCAGAGGGTTGTGAGAAGAAGTGAGAAGCAGAAGACTGTCCTTGGGAGGAACACCTTCTGGTAATGAAATGGCTTTTGGAAACAATCCTGGGATCTAAATTCCCTTCCCTGGCTATCACACTTCTGGGTGAGGCAGGGGAAGGGGAAACCCCGCTGAAGTCCACTGCTGAACCCAGTGAAGCACAGGAAAGAGAGGTCAAGTTTCCTTCCTATCATACGAAGCAAGCCTTTCCATTGCTGTGTCTTGGTGTCCTCCTCTAATTCCAATGTATTTCCACTGGAGAGTCTAGGAATGATAAAGGGAGGGGGGAAAGGGCTGGGAAACATGAGATGTGGAGAGAAGAGGAGAAAGGAAGGACTGAATGAGAAAAATACACGAGGAAGAGAAGGGCTGAAAGAGAAAGAACACCATATTCAACATGGAGGGTTGTGGCTATGGTAGCATTGGTGGCTCTGTTGATCTTGACATGTTTAGCTCCTGGGCTTTCTACTTCCTTGCTGCACACTGATAGAAGCACTTTTTAAGCGCTGGAACACATTTGAACTCAGGCAGAAGGAATTATGTGAGCATACTAACTGCAGTGCAAATAGCTGACAGTATCTTCCCTACTCTCTTAGGCATCTGATCCATGGCTTGTACTGTGCCCTATAGAGGATGCCTTCAGAAAAAGATGTTTTGGGGAACAGTGTCAAAATAGGGGTACACAAATAGCTTTGTGTACTCCCAGTGTCTGTCAGTGACACCCGAATTCTCCCAGAAGACATTTATTCCGTTAGATCTGATAAGTGCTCTAGAAGTTATTCTAAAAGAATAAAAGGAAACCAAAGTAAAGCAAAATGTTGGGAGGTGTTTTAGTTTTCCATAACAAAGCACTACAGGTCGGATGGTTTAAACAGCAGGAATTTATTTTCTTACAGTTCAGAAGGCTGAGCTGGAGGTGTCCAGAGCACTGCAGCCTGTGGACTGTGGACAGCGAGATTCTCCGTGTCTTCACAGAGTCCTCCTCTGCTTCATGTGTGGATGTGTGTGGTATTCTACCTCATCTTCTTGTAAGGGCATCCACAGAATTAAATTGAAACCTACTGAAATGACCTTGTTTACCTCTGTTTCCTCTTTAAAGTCCCTATCTACATTACAGCCCTATTCTGAGGTGACAGGGTTCATATTTCTCATCATACGAAGTCCTTGGTGGGGGAGCACCGTTCAGCCCCGAGCAGAGGAGTACTAACCTCACTCTTCATTAGCCTTTCACAGTCATCGTGGAGCTGACAGCTGGTTGAGAACAAAATGCACAAGAGCAGATTTCAGACTCAGAGGAGGACACAGGGCTCCTCAAGGGAGAAAGCTAGAATTTCAGCACAGATATTTGCTTCATCTCCGTCACAACAGGGGAGGTGTGAGAGCAGAGATCCAAATTCAGAAGGGAATAATTGACTTTGTAAGGAAGGAGGGGCACTGAGGCTGAGGGAGGGAAGAGCTGAGATTGAGACTGGAAGAGGTCTCCGTTCCTGAATCGCAACTGACAGGGAATGACACTGATGTCATTCATAGGCAAGAAGCTACCTTTTGGGAAGAGAATAGAAAAATTATACAGAATTTCAAACAGGATGGTAGGAAATTAACAATAGCTACTTTAAAAATGAGAATATAAGGCTTCCATCCTTATCTTGACCCTGTTTATAACATACAGACCCTCCTCCCCCAGCTAGTGTATTTCAATTTGTTAGTTTCCCATGGAATAGTTCCTGTTCCAAATCCAGTTGCTCCTGTCTCTTAAAAATAGCTGGTCACTATGATGCACATGGTATAAACCAGTCCCCAGTGGACAAGCTATTCTGCTTCTGTACTTCCTGCTTGCTTATCTCATATAAGCCTTAGACCACCAGAGATCAGGGCCTGATATTCTGGGAATGATCCCGATCAGTGCTTGTTGGTAGAAATAAATCTGCCTCCAAATCCAGGGTGTCGTTTCAGTATTTATGCTTGCCATTGCAATAGTACTACTACAATTGATTAATAATAGTTACCATTTATATAGCATTTACTTTGTATTAGAACTCTTGCTAGGCACTTAAAAATACAATTTTCTCAATAACCTTGAGTATCTTGATTATTTTCAGCTTACAGAGATCAAAGGCATGTATTATAGCATAATGTTCAATATTGAGAAGCTGGAGATAAACACGTACATTTGCAAATTGTTGCAAATTTGAAGAGGTTCTTCACTCTTACTTTTTTGTGTCTTTATATCAAGTTAGTTTAGCCTAGATTCTGAGAACTTGAAGTATGTACATTTAACATGAAAGATACTGCTTACTGTTTTACAATGTGCCATAGCTACATACTTGCCTGGTGATAGTATATTGGGCACTATACTCTCAACCACTCTGGATAATGTCAGTCTCTGAAAATGTGTGAGACTTTTAAACCAGTGCTAATTCAGTTGTTATTCACTGTGTGTGGTTGTCTAAGTTTATCAGAATGAAGTAAAGTGAAAAAATTCAGCTCCGAGTCACTGATGGTCACCATAATGGACAGGGCATTTCCATCATTCCAGAAAATTCTATGGGCCAGTGCTGTGTCTGGACAGAAAAGAAGACCTCATGGTTTTAGATGCTTGCCCTTGATACTAGTGAGGTTGCTCATCTTTTCATAGCACAATTGAAGCAAAGCCTTAGTGTGCTTGCTCAGTGGCAGGCATGATACTAGGTGTCCAAGGGAGGTGATCTGTTTAATATGTGTGTTGACCTGTGTTTTGAATGCTGATGACCAGGCTCAAGAAGGGAATAGGAACTTGACTAATTGATCTTTGACAGAAGGGACTTCTTTCACCTTGGAGTACCAGGGAAGGAGAAGGAGACAGTAGGTAACACGTGGGTGAGTCCAAATTTAGTAGGCATGATTCTTGTCTTCTCTGCCAAGTACAAAGTGTGATCATAACATTGGAGTGGAGAAACAGGAAAATGCAAGGTTGGAGAAAAAAAAAGCCAAGGTAGGGTATTACCATGCATTAGAATGGGGAATGGGTTGAATAAAGAATCACACATGATTTCAGGCCATTTTGAGGATCAATTTGGCCTGGGGATCATGAGGGAATTATAACAACAGCAGCCTAGTTAGAAGATTTTCTTCTAGCAAATATGCTGCGGGGGAACTCTGAGTGAGATAAGCTCTCAGAACAAAATTTTCTCATTGTGGACCACTTGCTTTCTGTTGGATGACATTTTCTAGGCGATAGGTAGGAAGTGTCTACTAGAGGACCTAGTAGAGGTCCTCTAAAATCTCGTGGGTTGAGTTCATGAAAACAGCAGTAAAGTTTTCACTTTTCTCATTTTGCTGCTACCTATGTTTCCTTACTAATTTGGTTAAAGAAAGGACAGTGTGAGCAAACTCTGACAAGGGAGCACATCTTGACAGGGAAGGAATAAAGTGTTTCTGCCCCACGGCCCAGGAGGCTGGATCAAAGCTACCCTGAGCAAGCCCAACCCAGCCCAGCCCAATGCAGCCCAAGACCCCGAGGTTTGAAGCTGCTGCCTTCGGGCTTCTTTCCTAGCATAGCTGGATTTGGACTCTCTCTGGGGGTCAGGATCCAAGTGGACATAGCTCAGTCTGAGGGTTGCCTGCAGTGACTTTCCCTTCCTGAGATCCTCACGGCCTTTTCCCTTTGAAAAGCAGGTGAAATGAATGCCTTCAGAGAATTATCCACACCTTTGAATATTCATAATGAATTCCCAGCGGACCAATCAGAAAACAAATTGGGCAGCTTGGGAGGTGGGGGAGAAGGGGAGCGGGATCTTCTCAAGAATTTTCTCCCTGGGCCTAAAGTATTTACATTCAGATTTGCATAGGATTTGCATATAATTTGTGTCTTGCTACAAAGACTGTTTGTTGTTGAGGTAATATGTAAGCTAAAGTTGATTTCTAGTGTGTCGCTTTCCATTTCTGCCTCTCCTTACCCCTTCTACCCAGATGCGTGGGTGGAAACACCAGGAACATGAGGGTTAGCGACAGCTCCAGCATTTGGGACAGCATGAGATGCCCTGTGGCAAATGCTTTTTACCTCAATAGTGCTTGATGATATTTTGCGTTTCATTGTTGTAAAATATTTCAGAAAGCAAGAGAAACTTGGCCAGGGCTGCCTGGAAATTGGAAGCCATAAATAGAGGACAGAAATTTGCTGAATTAGAAAGAGAAGAGTTAGTTAGAGAAGCCAAGTGAAGGTGAAGTGGGCGAAATAATTAATGACACTAATATGTAATAAAATGCTGAGGGTCCCAGAAGTTGTTCGCGGTGCTTTACATGACTGTATAGCACCAAAACAGATTCACCACGAGAGTCTAATCGTTACTCCCATTTTATAGATGAGTGCACTGAGACACACCAAGTGTAGAAATAGGCTCTAACCTTGTTTTTTGCACCTGAGAACTAGTCTGCCATGCTGTGTATCAGAGAAGGCACAGTCCTGGAGGTAACAGGGCCAGCTACTAAGTTTGGGCTGCAGAAAGCAATTGCTACAACTAGCAGAAGCAAGTCTGCGGACCCAGGAGTCACGAGGTGGGAAGAGACGCAGTCTGTGGTTGCATCATCCGAGAAGTGCAGTTCTGCTCTTACCCTCTTCTGCTCTTGGTGGCAGTCACCCTGCGTGAACTTTTTTGTGGCTCTCTGGGGTAGTTGACAGAAAACTGCTTTCAGGACAAAAACTAGCCTCTGTTGGTGACAGTGGCCTGGTGGTCGAGGTCAAGCCAGCTGATGTGGACAAGTGGCAGTAACTTGTTCACTGGCTGAGAGCAAAAGGTTGACGACACAAACTGGCAAGGATGAGTCCCCCTCCACAGTTAAAGAATCCAGCTTGTCGGAACCCGAATGACCGAATGGGTGACAGGAAAATGTGGCTCACTGGGGAAAGGAACGCTGCTGAGAAACTCTATCCATGACCAGAAACAGTGAAAGAGAAGCCACTACTTGAGAAAGCCCGGATATCGCCCTATTTTTCTGTTCAGGAGAGTCTGGTTGGTCCGTGTTGATCTGAAGTGTGGATGTCTCTGTAGTTTTTATTTATTTTCTTGATACTTTATTTGTTGGATGAGGGTGATGTCAGCGGCTGCAGAATGAAAAGTGGCCAGCAGCAGCTGGGAGGTGGAGCAGGACGTTGCTAAGAACAAACCTCGCGGGAGGATCGAAGGGCAGAGAAATAATTAATGAAAGATGGCCCAGAGGCTGGTTCGCATTGGCTGCGGCAGTGTGAGAAACTTCCTAGTGCTAGGGCAGTGTTGTCGAGGAGAGTGTTGTCATCTGGATTAATTTACATGACAATGGGCCGGGCTCTTATTATGCATAGGGATGCTAATGGGCACCAGCTACAAAGCATTTCCATGGGAAAAGGTCCTTCCTTCAAGGGGCAACCTCTTCCTCCTCCCCTTCCCCTTCCTCCTCTTGATGGGAGTCCTCTCCTTCCCAGTCCTCTTTCCCCCTCCTCTCCCCTGGATCTCTCATTTCTTCTCCCAATTCCATCACACAGTGGAAAGCCTCAGTCCCTCACCTGGTGGGATATTCCCTGGGGCTGCACTCTTAGAGGGAAAGAAAGAGTGCTGGAGGGGGAAGGCACGTTTTTCAAAACCTCCCCAGTGACACATTTCTCCCTCTTACTTCTTAGGAAACAACTGAGGAGGAGGAGGAGGAGGAGGCATGAATGTGCGAAGTATAATTGAAAACAAATTGATCCTTAACTCGGCCAGCCTCCTTGTAATTGGTACCACTGAGGGAGAAGCCACTGAGGTGGGCAGGTGAGGACCCAAGGTTTGGGATGCGAGTGGAGACAGGGGAAAAGCCATGGTCTTTCTTCAAGGACCTTGACATCTGCTGTGGCTTTCCCACCAGCCCTCCCTGAAATCTAATTTTTGGCCTGGTTGGGTTTTTCTCTCCCTGGTTTTCTTAGCTGCACTGTAGGGTGGGTAAAAGGAGAGCCGGATGATTTGGGTTCCAACTCATGCCTGCTGTTCACCGGCCACCTAACTTCACCCAGTTTCTTTACAGGTCAAATGAACCCTTTTCCCAGTAAGATGTGGCTTGCCCGGGAATGTGTGTGAAGCACTCAGAGCACGCCTGGCCCGTTTGCAGCAGCTGGTGAGTGTTTGGTCACCCTCTTTCCTCCTATTCCAGCTAGTTCCCCTTCCACTCAGTGCTTGTTTATAGGACAACCTGGGGGGTCTCCTCTACCCTTCCACCTCTCTCCTCCCATCTCCACCACGCTGATGGCAAAAGAAATAGGAAGTGGGCTCTGTGGGACTGGATAGCAAACAGTGTCCTTGGAAAGAGAGGGTCCCTGCTTTGTCCCACTGGTCTGCTGCGGATTTGTCTTCTACTGTGGCTTCTGCAGAATGTATCTCACAGTGTAGAGTGACCTGTCTTCCCAAGGATAGGACTGGGTTGCCAGAGTTGAAATAACCCTGTCACTGGAGGTATATTTGTCTTGCCTGGTTTTGCCTCCCCAAGAAAGAGAAATGAGAACATTTTGTTAAAAGGGCTCCTGAACTGCCCCTTGGTGGGGGGAGGGAATAAAATAGGGGCACTTTGGGAGCATTTTCCACACATTTAAAAAAATAATTTCTTGCTTGATTTTGAGAAATAGAAATATTGAATTTCCTATATCATTGCCTAATAGGTCAAAATATATATTTCTAACAGGTGGTAACTCTAAAAACGCTTTTTCTGAAGCCTGGGTTAGAAGGCAGGGGGAGGACCAATCCACTATCTCTTCTCATCTCATGACAATCCACGATGCTTGCGGTACCTGCACCAAGACAAAGGAACTTGAGGCAGGTGTGAGGGCCACTGGAATTTGTGCTTAAATGTGCCACATCTTATAAAAAGTGGCCCAGTGCCAGATCAGTGTTAATTTGAGAGAAAATCTCCAAGGGAGGAGTGTTTGGGCTCTGTCTTGCCGTTCAATGTTTCGGCCAATGAAAATTAGACAAAGTCATAAAAGAAACGCTTGTGAAATGTGTTTATGATCAATAACTGGAGAGATCAGTGATACTGATAACTGCAAAAGTTAAAACTCAGAATAATCCAAGAAGCTAAGTAGCCATAGATCAAAAGAAACCAAATGAATTTCAATATGTGTTAACAGTATAGTCTTAGTAAATTTACTTTCAAAAATCACCTTCACAAGTGTCATCATTCTACTTAGTAACAGCTTTTATGGAAAGAAGATAAAATGGGTGAGTGACAAGCTCAATAAGAACTAAAAGTATTAAGAAAACAGAAAAATGTTGACCTCAGTTTTATAGCTTATTAGCACAAATAAATGGAATCTCCACCTTACACAGATTTATTTTCCAAATTGCAAACTTGTTTGGAACTCAGGATGCATTTTCTTCCCTCCAGAAACACTGCTGTAAGTTAGCCAGGCTTCGGTATCGCTTCACTAAAAATCTTGCTGAACAAAAGTGTTAATAATAACTTTGATTCCCATTTGTAGACAGAAGCACAACCCAAGCCTAGTTGCCTCCAGACTGTACAGCTGTGTGCTCTCTCTTCATCTTCACAGGCCCCACCCTCCTCAAACTCTTCCTGTCACATGTCCCATCTCTTCCTGGACAGCTGCGCTGTGGGTGCCAAGGGAGGTGACAATTTGAAGCAGCCATCATGAAGAAAGAGCCCAGGGATCAGGCAACACAGAGGCATGGCAAAGTCAAACAGCCCGCAACTCACTTTGGAAAAAGATATTCTTATTTGATTTGGTCACAAAATAGAAGAGCAATTCCAGGGAAAAGGTTATAATCTACATTTATATAGATTCTCCTTTAAAAAAAAGTTCATGGCCCAGACTACATTCTGTTGTATTTTGACATTTGGTAATTTTTCTCTATATTTTCCAGAGATTGCTGAACTGATTGATCTGACTGCTGATACTGGCATTTCCAGGCAAAAGGAGACAAAGCATTGCAACCTCACATAGTTTTCTAGTGTTTAGAGGGTTGAAAATTCCTTTTTGATCAGGAAATCACATTGTGGCGTGGTTATTATTATTTTTTTATTTATTTATTATTTTTAATTTCCAGTTCTCAACACTTAGGTTTCAAATGCAGTTAGAATATTGACAAGTGGTGGAGGTGCAGGGACGTTGGTGCATCCCATCAAGTCTTCAGTCATGCCAGGCTGAACTGGATAGAATGGACCAGCTGGACAAGGGTCCTGGCCCCTCTTGGATCACAAAGTTCCTCTCGGGAATCTCTTGAAGGGATGGGTGCCTCAGTGATTAGGACTATTCCACCGAAAATTCACAGTGCCCCAGTTACATTTATAAGAAGCCTCTTTGCTCTTGTGGCAAATGTTAAGAGAATACAAAGACTGACCAAAAAATATAGTGTGTATTTAATTAAAAGATTTTATTGCAATCGAAGATGCATTGCTGTTAATCACCCTTAAAATACTCCTCCTTGCTGAGAACACACTTATTCTATTGTTCTTGCCACTTTCTAAAGCAGTTCTGGAAGTCTCTTTTCGTGAGTATCTTTATAAGGTGTGTTAAAAAAATATGTGAAGGTTGTTGCCAGGTCCCACCCAATGGGGAAGCTCATAAAAACATCAGCATGTGTCCTCATATGCCTTGTTCACCTGATTTGGTACATGGAACTCGTGCTTCTTCCCCAAAGTCAAAATCACTATGATGGGTTAAGATTTGAAATTGTTTTAGGAAACTGAGGCAACTGTGACAGTGCAATGAAAGACGAGAGAGAACTTATAGAGTTGCTTCAAAAAGTGGCAGGAAAGACGGGATATGTGTGTTCAAAAGCAAGGGATGGTGTTTTGAGGACAGTGACTGTCAATGTGTCTTTTACTTTGATTTTTTTTTAACATTCCCTGTATTTTTTGCTCGCATCTTATGCTGACGTCCTCACAGAAGGCTCTGAGGGCTTTATCTCATGGGAGAGAAAGATGCAAAAACAACACTGCAATACAATGAAGTGAACGGTGGAACGGAGTGGGCCATGGTGGGGGGAAGGCTGAGCAAGTGGAGGAAGGGAAGACTTCCAGAAACAGTGCTCACTGCAGGCTTGGAGGATGAACTGAGAGGAAGTCGGGATTGGCAGAGAGCAGTACAGCTCCAGCTAGACAAGAAGCAAGGAGCCCCAAGCAGCATGGTACAGCACAGCGGTGCTTTCACTTTATGGAGCAAACCAGGGAAGGCACCGTCTAAAGCTGTCAGTGTAGAGAGGTCAGGTCACAGAGAGATCTCCAGGCTGGAGTTCAGAGGCTGGACTTCCTTACAGTGCTTTAGTGCAGGAGATCTGTATAGCGGTATCTCAGTTTGTGAGCTTAACTTGTTCCAAGGTTCTGGAAAAGATGGTCACATTCCTGTTCTTGCAGAAAAGATGTCCACAGTCATGTTTGTGGGAGACAACTCCAGTGACTCCCCTTGAATGCAAAACAATTACTGCGACTTTGATTATTTGGAGACTTATTTCCTTATACTGATATGTACAGAGCTGACTATGGTATTTCCTTCTTTCTTCAATTGGCTCTAAGCATTGCAAATAAGGCTAGCCGAGGTGCTGGTACGTAATCTCCAAAGCCAATAGACAGTCCTATTTCCTCGCATAGTGTTCTCCATACAGGATATGAGCACGGAGATGTTAGAGCCAATAGCTCTGGGTACGAGCCTCAAGGTAAAGAGTCTATGACTCCCTAGGGCACAAGAGTTTGCGTATCAGAAATTGAAGCAACAGCCTCCCAAAACAATTCAGTTGCTACCTTAATTAGATTATTGAATTGATCCTTCTGCATATCTTTATCTCTGCAATTTACAGAGATGCCATTCTCCCACTTGGCCAGCCAGCTCAAGTTACTCATGTAGTAATTCCTGCCACCCTCACTGTCACTCATCTCTGAGCCACCCCCCCCTTCTGCACAAGATAATAAATTCTGGGAGAGACCTAGGATCAAGGCCTTTGTCCACACATCCTCATGGAGACTGGACTTACGACTCCTTGGCTGCCCTTAACTTGGAACATGTCTTGGTGTCTTGACTCTCGCCGTGGGTTGCCTTGGTGGTGGCAAATTAGAATTAACTTGCTGGGATTCCAATAACATCTCAATGGGATTACAAATAAAACTTTTTGGATTGTGAGGAAAACTAGAAAGAGTATTACAGTACTTGGATGACTGTACACAGTATTTGGGATTACAGTAGTGTTCATCACCCGATGCAGAATTGGCAAACAAAAGCAAAATTCAAGCAAATCCTTCTATTTGCAAACCAGATTATAAACACACAAAGCATTCATGAACCAAGGTACCATGGTATGCACAGAATTGTTTTAGAAGGATCACTCCCTAGGCAGCATGAATAGAAAGAGGGTAAACTTTGAGTTGGTGAAACCTGTAGGGATGCTAATGCTTTAATACAGAGGGAAGAATTTCTGAAGTGGATGAGTTGTGTTAGAGAAGAAGATACGGAGGAATGAAATGCTCAGAAAAGTGGGAGGTCTAGAAACTGATTGAATGTGAAGGTAAAAAGTAGGGAAGAGTTCAAGAAGCCACAAGGGTTTTTAACTAGATAAATGATGAGGCTTCCCACGCTAGCTGGAAACCAAGATGTGGGGGATTAGATGACCTCGGAGTTGAACAAAATGAAAAGTCTGTGCAAATGAAGCTGGGTAGCCAGTGTTAAATACTTGATTGAACGTATCTCCATGTACTTGTTAACATAGGTATGAACATTCATGAGATACTTGTTACGTACTGTGTTTAAGACCTTATTCCATTCATTCTAAATCTACCAAGATGAAATAAATGAACATGACATGCCTTCAATGAATGTACTATCTAATCTTGAAAGACAAGCTATGAGTATGAAAATTTCTATTTCCAAGGAGAGTTCTTATTGGCATAAAATGAGATTGAGAGAGATGACAGAAGTCTTCATGAAGGTGGGAAGAGTTGAAATGCAGGTCGAATTTGAGTATGCAGATGTAGCAAAAAGTCATCCCAGTTGGGAGGGTATAAGCAAGAAGAGATCTGAAAGATTGGGAGATGAAGAAGAGGAGGAGGGAGGAGGAATGAGAGAGGGAGAGAGAAGGCAAATGTGGGCAAAGGAGGAAAAGTATTAGGCTTTAAATGTGAATGAAGCTCAAGGTATGGTCACTGACAAGCAGTGCCACTATTTGTCACAGGAAGTACACACATACATAGATTTCTCAAACAGAACAGAACAGTAAAACTCTATAGGTTGGCATCACATAGGACTTACTTATACCAATAAAGCAATTTGGGCAAAGACAAGTGGGGGCTACTGTGATTTGTCCCTTGTGCATGCACATGATGTGAGCCTAGCCTTCCCTGCCCCTGGCTGGCTCCTTCTCCCCTGATGAACGTCCTCTTGTCTCCATAGCTTCTGAGACTCTAGTCTTTCGTTAACATAAAAGACTTCAGACATGAACTTGAAAGGCAATTGAGCTGATTTTCCAGCTGACAGGAGATGGTTAATTGTATGCTGTCTATTAAGAGTCCTAAAAATCTGTCTGGTCAAGTTAATGTGACTTGAAATTTATGGCTTGAGACCACTGGGGGCAATAAGGAACTCAGGGTTCTGGTATCTCAGGCTTATAATCCCATAGGTGGAAAATAAAACCCAGTGGGCAGATTCCAGGTACACATAAAGAGAGATGATCAAAAATAAAGATGAGATGAGGTCGATACCTCTAATGGTGTCTTGTTGTTTTCTCCTGCAATATCATCGATCTCTTTAAAAGCATTCACAGTTGGTTGAGAGTAGAATGTAGAGCTGGGGATTATGGGATAATCTGCTTGTGTGCTCTAACTACGGGGGCTCTGCACTTTTTTCAGGGATCAACTTGACCCAATTTGTCTCCCAGGGAGAATGAGAGGAGCTGCTGCAGAGTTATTCTCTTGAAGGATACCTTCTAGAATATATCAGCCATAGTGTAATCTGTAGCCCTCTGCCCACAACTGTGGAGTTGCAGGTGAGTTTGTGGCCATTGGTCCTGCTCTCTTGGCTCCTTGCTCTCTGGCCCTCATTTAACTCTCAGGTATGTCCTGACCCAGTGTCTCATTGTTCCCTCTGATTGGTGCTTCCTCACCGGTGTCCCTAGGAAAGAAGGGCTAAAAGGCTGCACTGTGCAGGGTCACAGTGAAGACCGGATGAATTGCAGCGCTAAACAGATAAAGTCCAGTGAACGGCCTGGCCTCACTTCTTTGTTTTGCATCCACAGGGTACAAGTGCAGTGGTTCATGCAGCCTCCTGGACACACAGGGCACAGGCTGCTTTCACCCAGTAGAAGGTCCTTCCTCGTTCCCCAAGAATCTATCTCCAAACTCAGGAAGCATCACTGACCGAAGGAATGAACACCTGCTCAATGCCAAGCTTGCACCCAAGCCTTGCCTTTCCCAGGCTGCTCCTGTCCAGTGGACGAACACAGCGAGGATACCATGTAAAAAACCTCACTCTTGGAAACCCAAGTTTGGCTCAAGTCCTACCCAGTGGTTTTGGAGGCTTTTACCTTCTCTTACCCTTGGGAAGGCCCGCATTGCCGCTTGATGGCTTTGGAGGCCTTTACCTTCTCTTACCCTTGGGAAGGCCTGCATTGCCGTTTGATGGCTTTGGAGGCCTTTACCTTCTCTTACCCTTGGGAAGGCCTGCATTGCCG